>APFE031036232.1:0-65028 GCA_000404065.3 Pinus taeda | reverse complement strand
AATAACCACTAACGTCTCTCAACCAACGAATAGAATGTCTCTCAACGAATGGTGGCATATGTAATGTCTGGCAGCACGACTATTCCTACTAGATTATATAGTGTAGGCAACAAAAGAAGTTCCCCGACCTTATCCCATAGATTTCCTTCCTTCATGCATACTTTTAGAGGCACATATAGACATATAGAGGTACTTTTATATGAAGACCAAGAGAAGAGGATCATAATCTCTAGTTGTTCCTATTTGCCCCGGGAGCTCTCTTGTCCCCGAAAGTATATCCCGAGAGAGCCTTAATGAGTAAGTTCATAAGGAAGCGTTAAGTAGCTCCGGGAGTAAGAGAATGAGTACCTCTAATGAATCTAATAGCTTACAAGCCCCTCGATTATGATGAAGCTATTCCTCCTAGAACAAAGGATCAAAACCTTCAGCTCCCAAAGCTGGATCCACTGGTTGTATTTTTCCAGTTAGTCAATAAGGATAGAACCCATATCCCAGGACATACAAACCGTTCATGAAATGCTCCAATTTGAAAAAAAGCTACTCTGAGAGAATAAATGATTCAAATACTTTGGCAAATCTAAACAACGTTAATCTGGGAACCAGATAGCAATAGTCAATGTTCACTATAGTTGCAGATCGTTTTGTTCACACCGAAGCAATTACTTGAAATGATAATTCAATCAACAGAAAATAGAACAGCAACTAATCTATTGAAAAGATCAAACAGCAAAGCTTTAACTTACATGATTGAATTAAGCAGCAATGGTAATCCAAAGGGTTTGAGCAGCAATCTTGAACTAGTAAATGAATTGAACAGCAAACCAAGAATGGAATAGCAGACTTAAGTAAGTCTATGAAATATTGAACAGTGAACTAAATCAAATGTAAACACACAATGAATCTAGAATAATGGAATCAGTAATCTAAGTTTAGTATAATAAATATTAACCACAGTTATAAGGGAACAACAATTGCAGTTGCAATGGAACGGTAATCCGAATGAAAAGCAATCACAAGTAGAAGGAAATCGTAGCTAAATAAACAACAATATCGATCTGTAAATGAACAGCGATGTTGTTCTGTAAATGAACAGTAATGTCAATCTGTAAAGGAACAATAATGTCACACAGTAATGTCAATCTGGAAAGGAACAACGATATGGTTTTAGAATGAACAGCATAACATTTCAGTTGCAAATGATAACCCTACTCTTCAAATACAAATTAAATATCACAGAGCCAGTAAATGAAATGACAAGGAACAACAGATTACTGAATGAAGCAAGTAAAAGAAATCAAACCACAAACGACTTGTAATCAGAAAATAATGGTACAGAAATCAAGTGATCCACTAGGGCTGGGCCTTAGCCACCAGGGACGCACTGCTGCAGTTACTCCAGAATCAATGACGGAACAGCAACAAAGTTTATGTATTAATCATGAAAACAGAGTTACATTAACCGCTCTTTAAAGAGAGTTGATGATCAAAGTTCAGTTTGCAACAGCAATTTCTATAAAAGAACTATAAGCCGCCCCTTGGGCTAGCAACGTTGTCCCTTTTTATAGTGGCCAAGTGGAAATACCAAAGATACAGATATTCTTAAGGTAGGATCCCTCAGGATCAAAGGATCCTGTGGGATTTGCCATATCGTGATCCTTCAGTTATCTCTTTGTCCTCTTGTGCTGATATGGAGTTTCTTCTCCCTTTTCCTGGCTCATGCGCTCCGATCTGGATTGCCTCATCTGGATGCTATTCCTTGTCAAAGGGATACAGTTGGTTTTGCCTTGTCTTTTCCTCTGAAATGGCGATCCTCCCTTTTCTTCATTTTCTGCATAGGAAAAGGTAATAATTAGTCATTTTACATTACTCAAAAATTTCTTTAACTTTATCATAATCATTCATCATATGTCCATCTCATAATGTAAAGAAGTTATGAATTAAAGGAAAAGATAACGAAATGAGTGGCAATTACATACCTTTTATAATGCTCAACAGTAATAGCCAAAGCCCTGAGCTCCATTTTCATGTCTTTTATTCCTTTTTTTAACCATTGTTTTGGTTTTTTTAGGGGGTTTTGCAAAAAAAAAATCGCCCTCGATTGGCGTGACTTTCGGGCACGAAATCGCGCCTACCAAGGATGCTTAACAAATCCTGTCGCACAGTTAAAACCCTATTTCTTCACAAAATCACCGTTAAAACTTAAAATCTATGAGCCAAGAATGATTGTTGACTCAAATTAATGGCTTTTTCAAGAAAGAATCGCTAAAAATGGTGGACTAGAAAGAACAGGAACACGAGGATGTGGACACCAACGCACTGAATGATCCAAATTACCTCGAAGCTTTGAGGGCTTGCGGGCTCCTTAAATTCTTTCTCATGCCAGGGATGCGGGCCCAACCCAAGTTGCTTCGGTACCTGATTAGTCTTTGGGACATAAATCAAGAAATATTTATCATTGGTGACCAGGAGTTGGAGTTGGAAACTTCAGTATATATTTCATCACTGAACTGTCCCGAAGAGGGGAACGAGTCAACTTATATGGGTCACGATTGATTGGGGAAAGCATATCCTCATTGCTTGCTAAACACTGCCCTAAGGCCTTGAAATCCAAGAGTGGTAATATTGATATTTCTAGTGCTTGGGATCTGACACTAAGAGTGCTTCTGTTGACCATCAATAGAGTGGTTGGGTCCCAAGCAGAACATGAGACCAACAAGTCGAAGTTCCTGTATGCTATGGACTATACAGTACCTATGATCTTCAACTGGGCAGAGGCCATGAAGATCAACATAAAGCACCAGCTAACCAAAGCTAAGGTGGGGAATCTAAAGACATTTTACTTCAGATTTGTGCTTGTGACCTTTTTCTGGGAACAGTTGCCACTGTTCCAGTATCGGTTTACTGAGGTGGATCCTCCTATGCCACGCAATCCATGAATGGGCCGCTGGAGTCGTTTGATGCCCATGATCACTGGGGGTCAGCACATGTCGTACCAACCTACATTCTTTTCATGGCTACGCCAATAGAAGATCGTCATGGAGGACTGGTCATATAGTGACACTGACTTCCATGGAGATCTGGACATGCCCTTACCAGATGGAGAGGATTTTGACGATGAAGGTAAAAAATCAAACTTTCAATTTTGCAATTTTTTAAATTTTTTTTGATATATATGTGATTATAACATTTCTCTTGTTAATGTAGACATTGGACCAGAGCATCCTGCTGGGATGTCCCCAATAGCTAGGCGCATCCCCCACCCGATTGTTGTTGTTGCTTCTTATTAGGAGGGGAGTGACAATGAGGAGGATATTGCGAGGAACCTTGAGGGTTTGACTCGTGGTATCCCGGAGTATGCTCGGGTAGGAGACATTCCTCGTCAGTACCAAAGGCACACGGTGGGAGTCTTGGATTGGATTCCCTGATTACTGACTCATGTTGCACGAGCTGTATCATGCTACCACGATCACCATGCTGATTAGTTCCTAGGTCCAGCACTTACATTTTTTTAGGCCTGTGTGCCACAGATATATGAGGCCTGCGAGCCACTGATGTTATTTTGGACACACATATTATTTTTGAGGTTCTGATGTATCAAACATTATCACCATATATATATATATATAGATATATATATATATATATATAGATATAGATATAGATATAGATATAGATAGATATAGATATAGATATATATATATTATATATATATATAATATATAATATATATATATATATAATATATATGTTGTATTTTCCTGCTTACTATGGTAAAAATGGTTTGGTTTATCTTTTCAGATGTTTCGTAAATGTCTATCCAACACATAATTATCTAATGCATCTGTCAATGTATTCATGCACCTAGGAATATGATGATATGTAATGTAATCAAAATGTATTCCAGTAGGTGAATACGGAGATACATTCTCAATATTTGAGGGTTTTTGACAGAATATTGCCCATTGAGTTGAAGGACGACAAGCTGTGAATCCAGGTTGACAACCAACTCTCTAATGTCAAGAGCAATAGCTTCTGACAACAGTTCGATGATCACACTATATTCAACAATGTTGTTAGTTGTGCGACCTAGACAAATACCTTGAAGTTCAATCAACTCGTTGTTAGGGTCATAAATAGCCCATGTCATGGATGATAGGTTCTGAGTACTATGGCAAGCACCATCAGCGAAATCGATGTGAGGAGTTGTAGACATCTACAAAGCAAGAAAAGCATAGTAAACAGGAAAGTTGTTTGAAAACTAACACACAAAACCACACAGCACAAAAATGAATGACACACTAATATACATAAGTAACCATGCAAGATGACCTAAGCATAGTACTTCTTGAGGTAAAGCCCGTTTCAGGGCTTGTTCGGAGGATTTGCTTCATAATCAATAAGCTCATAGGCTCCTTTATGCAAAAGATGTTTCACAATGTAGGGCCCATGCGACATCGGTTCGAACTTGCCTGCCCCCAGCTTATCATTAGCTTGGTCATATAATAAGACCAAATCACCCTCTCAGAACACGCGAGGGAAGACCAACTGATTGAAATGGGACTTGACACATTTCTTTTGTGCTTCAATGACCAAGACAGTGAGACGACGAGTCTCATCTAGTCATTCTAAACATAAGAGGTGTTCCTCCTGAGGTGATGTTTCGAGGAGTTCAACAGATAACTTGAGTGAAGGAATCTCGCATTCAATTTGCAATGTTGCGTCTAGACCATAGACCAAATGGAATGGTGTGAAACCAGTTGCGTCTTTGGTCAAGGTTCGGTAAGCCCACAAAGATGAAAAGAGCATGAGATTCCAATTTGACTTGTGCATCCCAATAGTACACTGAAGCATTTTTACCAAAACCTTGTTCATGGCTTCAACTTGGCAATTGGCCTGAGGGTAATATGGGGTCGAGCCATCATGGTGTAAGCCCAATGTGGATGTCAGCTCAGCCATCATGTAAGGTCTAAGGTTCTTGGCACCTCCAAGGAGCTACCATCCCCATTGGACCCAATGTTAGTGTCAGTCTTTCCAGCCTTCCTCCAGTGATCAAATGTGCTCTTACAAAGTGATTTTTAAGTGTCAAGGTCAAATTTTGTCATTTCAAAGAGTTTTCAAGCAAAATTTGGTCACTAGGCATTAGGTCTAGGGTTTGCTTTCACTCCTTCTAAAGTTGTTCAAATGGCGGGCTATGTCATTATTCAGCTGAGTCTATCATCATTCATAGGGTTTTCATGATCATCTCAGTGTCTAATGAGTCATTTTACATCTTGTTCATGCTTCAGTTGTGCCTTGGCAAGTTCATTTCCCTCTCCTAGGGTTTTGAAGCCAATTTCTCTTGGGCGGTCAAATCATCGGCAAAACTTGTTTCCTGATGTTTCTACACCTTCCCCTATCCTTAATGTACCTTATTAATCCCTTCCCATCACTCAGATTCCCCAAAATCCTCATTTTTGCACAAACCCTAGTTTCTAGCTACAACCTGGCAATTTTCTAGGTTTGGCCTGTGTTTTGCCCTTTTGGACCCCTTCCCCTCACTTAATCTCTGAGATTCCACTTTCCCCTGCTTCCTAACATCCCTCCTCACTCCCAAAAATTTCCCCAAGAATTTAGAAGCCCCCTATCCCCTTCATTTCGCTTCATTTCGACCAAATTCCTTGTTTCACACATCGGGGCAAGTTTCACTCAAATGATGTTTCAGAGTAGTTATAGATGAATTTTGGAAAACTGAGCGAGGTTTTTGTCCACCACATTCCAAGGAAGAAAAACCTCTTTCACTTTTTTCACAGGTGTCATGGTTTGAGAGAAATGTCAAAAATATCGGCGAGAACGAAGGTGCTCCAAGGACGGTTGGCCAAAACACAAAAACGAAAGAAAACGCCCGATCCACTCCAAATTTTGGCCAAAGCCTCTTTGGCTGAGCATGGTACTTGATTGGGGACTCCCAGCCCAAATTTCAAGAAATTTGGAGAAAATTTTGTCATTTGTGAATTTTTTGTGCAATTTACAGGTTTTGGCCATTTCAAGCGCCGCGTTCCAAGCGCGGCTATTTTGGAGGACTGCTCGGAATTTTTAAAACTTGGCATTTTTGGAAAGGGCATGCAAAGAGAAAAATTACCAATACTTGGGAGAAGCCTGATTTTGAGATTTGAGCCTCCAAAAGCTCAAAATACATCAAAAAATGACTTTCTGCCCACTTTTTGAGTTGCAGAAAGTGACCTTGGGAGAAATGGTTTTTGAGGGGGCAAAACAACTCCAAATTCAGAAATTCCACTTGGGATGGAAAGTAGACAGACCAAGTTTTCCAATGAGCCATCTTGAACCTGATTTGGACCAGTGGAACCCACTCAAAAGTTGCTGCAAAGGTGCGCGGACATGAGAGCCAGGGGGCGCGGATGTGAGAGCTAACTTTGCCCAAATTGACCTTTTTGGTCAAAAAACACTGTTTTGACTATGTTTGACCATTTTTACTTGTAGATGATGGATAAATGTAATATTTTCATGGCACTTTGATAGATTTTACCTCTCTTTACTCTTCTAGAAGCTTCCTTGATGTAAAAAGTGAATAATTAATGCATGAATCAGTTAGCTAAGTAATAGAGGCAAGTTGTTGAGCTGCCTATTATCTAGTGCTTAGTTTGGAATTAGTTCAAACTGCTCCTAGAAGGATGAGCTCGACCCCTAGAGGCAAGGGAAGAGGTTAGCTTGCCTATATTATGTATTTTCTTAGTCATTTGGAGAGGTTGGAAGGTTGGACTCTTGTGGGAGAAAGCTTTATTGTATATTGTACATCTATCTCTGCAATTTAGAGAAGAAGAAGGCCAGGGTTTTGCAGACATCCTTGTGGATTGTTGTGTTGATGGTGTGTTCTCTACATGTTCTTGTAAGTTTGTTTATGTATTCTACATCTCTCTTTTGCTTCTATTTGGACAGATGAAGTGGTAAAGTTTGAATACATGCTTTGACATGCTCAGCTTTTTAGTTTGTTCAAAATTTATGTTTTCTGCTATCTAGAGAGGATTCAAATGGTTGTTTGCCCTCTTTAGCTCTTTCTCTATCATCCCTGATCATCCATCTCAGATTAAGGCATCAGCGCTCACTCCTACCTTGCCCCAAAGATCCCCCTGCAAAAACTGTGCTCAATCCCCGCACCCTGAATTGCACTCCCTCCAATTGCCACCAAAAAACCAAAAATATTTAAATCAACCCCCCTTATCAATTTACTAGCCTAAAATCTTTATTCCTAATTGGTCAGCTTATCATATTGAAAGATCTACCGAATCTGACCCGAGAGAGCCTTCTCATACCTCGTAGGGCTAGCTACGAGGTGAAATGGTTTGATGTAGCCTTGAGAGTTTGTCTATCTCAGCCTAGGTGAATTCCAAGCGCTAACAAGTCGCATGGAAGAAAGGCTACAAGTGTGACTATAGCCTCCCAGTCACACGCATACAAGATCAAGGGTGCAACCAAGGCCGTGAGAAATGTTTTTGGTTGATTTGACCATTGTTGCTCGCATAACATCTTGAAGAGTGTGAATCTGGGTCCCAGTTACACAGAGGAAGGCCTATGGGTGAATCTATGGGTGTTCTCTTGTCTTGTCTTGTCTTCTACATTTTTCTATTCATGTTACTATTAATGTGAGTTACTATCAATGTGAGTTGTGGTTAATGTGATTACTTATGGAAAACTAAATTGGAAAAATTGTCATTGGGATGCTAAAAGGACATTGAAGTAATTGTATTAAGCATAGAACATACCATTGTTAACTAAAATTAACATGGTATCAAAGAAAAGGTGAAGGCAAAGCCCAAGCAAGAGAGAGAAAATCAATCACTAAGAAACATTTGTTGGACAAGGAGAAGCCTCAATGGATTCTACATCTTCAAGGTTGAGGAAAATCTCAATGACAAATGTGACTATCATGCATGGCAGATGAATTTGGACTTGACTTTGGAAGAGCATGATGCAATGGACTATGTGCAGGGAAAAGTGGTGGAGCCTCATTCAAATGCACTGGTTGATGCTAAGACAAAGTATAAGGAAGGTGAGGTCAAAGCAAAGAAAATTTTGATTGACTCCATTCAAAGAATTTGGTTGCCTATATTATTTATTTGGGAACATCTCGAGAGATGTATGACAAGCTAGTTGGGATGTTCAAAGTGAACAATGAAAATCAAATTATCTTTCTCAAAAACAAGTTTAAGGATATTGAAATCAATAAAGGAGAGTCTATCAAATCATACTTCATGAGAATAACTCAAATCGATAATGACTTTTTATCTATTGGAGAAGTTATTTTTGGTAGGGAGCTCACTCTCATTGCTCTTGGAGAAATTCCAAGACCATGAGATGTATTTGTCACCACCATTATCAACAATGTTGGGATACCTGGTTTCGATGAGTTATTGGCTAAATGCACTCAAGACGAGACTAAGGTGATGGAGAGAGATAAGCCCTCCAATGAAAATGAACCAATTACCTTCTTCACTCATTCAAAAAGGAAGAATAATGTTGGTCCAAAAAGACAGAGTCAAGGATTCAAGAATGGATTCAAGGATGGAAGAAAAGGAAGGTGCTACAATTGCAATAGGTTTGGCCACTATGCTAGAAAGTGTCCTCAGAGGAAGAATACTCCAAGGGATGATGACAACAACAAAAACCACAATTTCAAGTGAAAGGGAAATAAAAGGAACAATTGGTTCAACCTCAAATGAAAGAGGAATGCTCCTGCTACTCAAAATGGAAATGGTCAACCTCCCAAGAGGAAATGAAATTCTAGGTATAATGAAAGTAATGTCATGGAAAAATAAGATGAATTTTTTCTTATTTCTTCCCCATCTACTTGCCTCTCCTCATGATACATTGAATCGTTGGTTGATTGATAGTGGGGCCTCAATGCACTTCACTCGGTACAAGGAGGCCCTCTCAAATTTGGTTGGAAAGAAAACTAATTTGAAGATCATACTTGGAGATAGTGCTACCTACCCCCTGAAAGGGATAGGTACTATCACTCTTCACTTGAATCAAGGTCAAACAATTCATCTTCGAGAAGTATTTCATGTGCCCAATTTGAAGAAGAACCGTGTATCTATTTCTATGATGGAAGACAAAGGCTTCAAGGTAGCATTAGTTGATATAAAGGTATGTATTTTGAAAAGAAACACTAAATATGCATTTACTCTTGGGTTTGGGGTTGATGCTCTCTATCAATTTGGAGGAAGTATTTTAGGAACTTTGGCAAGTTGCTGGGTCATGGAAAATGTATGTTTTATCCTCATATTAGCTTAATTAATCATTTTCCTTTATGTGTTTATCTTTGTTTTAGGAGTAAATATAGAGGAAAAAATTGTAGAAGCTCCATAAAACCAATCATTAATGAATTGGGTAGATATGGGCATGAAAAACTAACTTTCACTATCTTTGTATGCAGGAACATGAATTGAATGATTGTTGTTCAAATGACAGAACAACAACGACCAAGAAATGAAAAGGACAATGTTTCAATTATGAAGGACAACAGAAGACCAGGAGAACCAATTATATTTTGTGATGAAATCAGATTGTTGGTTACGAAATCCTAAGGATCTCCTGATCCCGAGGATTCACTTTTATCCTTTTATCTTTCCTAGGTTATATAAAGCTGAGACAGGAGAAATGAACAACTAGTTAGAAAATTCAAGATCATAACTATTCATTTTCATATAGAGGACTTTCATCACCGTGACATTGTAGCTCTATTATCAAGTTTAATGAAGAAGATTGTGTTTTACCTATAATCACATTTTGAGTGTCTTTCGGCATTGACTTCTGGAGAATTTAGGCCCAGTTGATAGGATATTTACTACTTTAATTGTGTTATATTTATTTCTAATTATTCTTACAATTGTTTATTACTATTATTTCATGAAATTAGAATTATTCTGATTGTTGTGAGTATTGATTATTACAATTTTCTTTTTACATTCAAACTAGATTCTAGATCTTGTTTTTTTTACATCTGTGTGTTAATCTTTACCGAATTGATCAGGTTAGTTTAATTATTTGATTGTTGTTCATTCCGAAGTAGTGTTATCAAAATTCTTAAGCTTACAGTTGATTACTTTCTTTGAGATGTTTGAATAGTTTCTTGCTATTCATTTGTTGTAGCTTTCCTTCATAATGAATGAATTATTGTCTGTACTAGTTAAGATTTTCAAAGAGTGATTCCTTTTACTTTCCTTCCAATTTAGTTCTCTGCATAATTGATTAAAGTAGATTTTAAAATGCTTTAAAGATTTCTTTCATAATTGTTTTGGATTGAAGTTTGAGAATTAGATGTTAACCATTGCAATGATGATAAATCATTTCATTATGAATTAGCCTATGAATTCACTTGCATAGACAATGCTAAACACTCTTGAAATAAACAGACTTACTTAGGGTTGATGATTAATGTAGGTATTACGATTTCTTTTAATAGTCTCTTCAATCTGAGCTATGACACCGGAGAATTGCCCACTTACATTACAAAGCCTTACTTGGGGTAAGGAACCCTAGTTGCACATGAACCATGAAGGTGTTTGTTAGGGTTGTACAACTGGGAAAAATACAAAAGGACCATTCCCTTCTAGTGAGAGCAAGACAACCAATATTCTTCAGTTGGTCCATTCTGACCTGTTTGGTATGTTTCTCGTAACATCATTAGGAGGATACTTATATAATGCAATCTTTGTGTATGACTACTCTTGAAAAACATGGATCTATTTCTTGAAGAGGAAGGATGAAGTATTCAAATGGTTATGTTCTTTCAAATCATTTGTGGAAAGTCAAACAAGGAAGAATATCAAGATATTGGGGACCAACAATGGAACCGAATATGAATCAAATGAATTCAATGACTTTCATAGAGAGGTTGGCATTAAGAGGGAGAAAATTGTCCCATACACTCCTGAGAAAAATGGCATTGTTGAAATGAAGAATCGAACAATCATGGAAGCCACCAATGTCATGCTCCATGATCAAGGCGTACCAAAGTTCTTATGGGGTGAAGCTTCCAACGCTACCATATATTTTCAAAATAGGATCTCGCATCAAGCCTTGGATTTCAAGGCACCTAAGGGAGTCTTCATTGATAGGAAACCTAATGTTTCTCATTTTAGAATATTTGTGTGTCTCATGTATTTTCATGTGCCTAAAGAGAAAAGGAATAATTTGGAAGCTTTTGGGAATAAAGGAATATTCGTTGGCTACAATGAAAATTCAAAGGCATATAGAATATATGTGCCTGGTCAAAGAGATGTAGAGGTAAGTTGTGATGTCACCTTTGATGAATAAATTGTTAAAATTATGCAAATGAGGTCAAATTCCACTTTGGATAGCTCTTATGATGAATATAATAATTGCAATAGGTTCCTCTTTTTGAGAGGACCAAAGTCAACCTAAACATCACCTCATTTGGACAAGCAAAAGTTGGTTTTTGAGTTTATTTTATCCACTCATGTATATTGGAATAGGTCAGCCCTAATCACATGTAAAATTGGATAGGTCGGCCTCAACATCAAGTGGACCGTCATGGATTCCTATAAATAGAAGAGACATCAAGCTCATTTGGACACATTGATGAAGCCATCTTCCCTTCTCTTCTATTATCTTGGTTCACACAGGTCTAACGGAGAAAGTTCACACAAGGGTCTAAAACTATAGGGTTGAAGCTCGCATGGATTTGGGGTTTCTATTTCTCAGATGCACGCACATAACTTCCTGCATGAGTATTTGATTATATGGATGTTTCTAACCTCCTTGATGAGATGTGATGAGTGGATCCTTCTTAAGGATCATTTGAAATGTAGGAAGGATGGCTAGAACTGGAAAAGATAAAGAGGCACTATATGAATAGGTGACACAAGTTTCCTATGTCTAATGAGAAGGTGCACATGTATTTGAACACTATAAGGTATTGTTTCAATGTTATGTTTGAACTATTAAGCCCTAAGGTATGATGTGAATGTCTCTTTATTTAATGGCTCATACATGCATATGAAAGTGATGAGATAGTGCACCTGATGTTGAACACTTTGGTCTTCTTGAATTCTATGAGGCTACCTAATTTTGATACATTGATATACTTAATGTTTGGCTAACATCTATCTGTTGGATATCTTGATGCTATAAAGAAGGCTAACACCTTGACTCTAGTAGATGATATTCTTGATACTTTTCATGAATAAGTCATGATGGATTTCACATAGAAGGATAGCTTATTGAATCTTATACATGATACTATTGATAATACTTGTGATAAGCATGATGAAATCATATGGAAAGAGAGATTGACACTCTTGTTGTTTTGGTAAAGTTTTATTGAGTGACCTTACTTGATCCTATTGATAATGAAAAGCATGGTAACCTTGATGATAAAGGTATAATTATGAGATTGACATTCTAGATCTTACTACCTATGGTCATGTCTTGATGCCATATGGTAAAAATGAATGCCCTAACTTGACAGAGTGACTTGATAGAAAGTGTTATTGTGTTCATAATCCTTGAGATATGATGTTACATATGTCTACTTCTTTAAGTCTAACCCTTGATGAAATATTGTTGTCATGATGTTGACGACCATATGGTTGATTTTAATGATCTAATAGATCTGTTGTTGCATGAAATTAGTATAAAAAAGTTGATGACATGAATGAAGAGGAATGAAGTGGATTCCCATTGAGAGGGATAATCTCTCTTCAAGATTCTTACTCATATTACCATTTTCATTATATATTTTGTATTGTTGAAGTATGGTTAATATGCATATGACATTATTGAATAACAACAAAGTTATGATCCGAGATAATATGAGCTTTCTCTGACTCAAAGCCTCAGTTGTACAGAAGAAAGGCTACAAGTGTGACTATAGCCTCTCAGTCGCATGCATACAAAATCAAGGGTGAAACCAAAGCCCTAAGATAAGTTCTGGGCTAATTTGACCACAGTTGCTCACATAACATCTTGAAGAGTGCAACTGTGGGTCCTAGTTCCATAGAGGAAGGCCTATGGGTTCATTTATCCCCGTAGAACACAAAAAAAAATGAATTCTTTTGCATCAAATAATATTTTCATATGGAGGATGTTAGTACTATAGATGTGTTGCATATAAAAAATATATCTGAGAACAAGATAAATTTGAATGTTTGCTATAAAATGAACATGTAGATTGAATTTGTGTTTGCAGGTGACCAGGGTACATATATGTCATTATATTTTTTGCTACATGAGTTTGACTATATTTGTTTAACTGATATGGATTAGCTATGTTTTGAGTTCTAACATGATGCTTGATAATGACTTAGAACTTAGAATTGATGATTAAGATATGTTTTGGACTACAATTCTCTCTACGATAACAAATTTGGTTTTGATCTGATGATTAATGATTTGATTTGAATACAATTATATATGAGCATAATGACTTCCAATTACTTACATGGGTATTCAAAATGGTTTGGTATTGTCCTCCTTGTTCCGTTCACAATGGTTGAAGTATTGATAGTTGTGATTCAATATGAAGAAGGAACTTGCATCTCCCTTTGTATATAGTGACATAAATAACTTGTATTATGATGATGAGAATGAATTGATGAAGTTTTGATTGATATTGCATGATAAATGAAAAACTTGTTGGCATGATAATAAATGAATTCAAGACCTGATATGAGCTCTACCTATCACCTCGTTGAAAGAATTGATATTGCGATATTGATGACTTTGATAATAGTTTTGATCTGGCTTCTAAACTTTGATGAGTTGAATTTTTTGATGTTGAGTTGAATTTTTTGATGTGATGATACAACATTTATTTATGTAAGGTTTATTATGTTGGCGTAGTAAGGCATTATATTGGCAAAGAGAATTGCATAACAAGCTCTCCAATCTAGATATGTCCATATTGGACAATTATCTAATGAAGTCGGGATGATGAGTTCCAAGGTATGGCTTTGAATGTGATTATGGTTTTGGTTTTATATACTGATGGTATACTCTTAACAGGTGATGAGCCTTTCATGACATAAGTAAGAGGGAAATGGCTTATGAAGCTCAAAATGATGTATCATGGAATGATGAATCGATTTATAGAATTTGGGAAAGAAATTCTATATTGCAAAGCTATTGAAAAATATTTTTTGAATAATGGAAATGCAAATCCTTGGATACTCCAATTGAATTACAAAATGTTGTGAAGAGATAATGTTAAACTTGACTTCGCAATCGACAATTGATTGAAGCATTTATGTTATGTTTTTGAACATCCATCGATATACATGATGTGCATAGAACCTAGATAAATTCATGATTGAGCCGCTTCATTCACATAGAGTTTCCACTAAGAATCCTTTGAAATATTTACTTGAGATGTTCTATTTTTGAGTCTGAGATATTTCTCCTATCATATGTGACTACATAGATGAATTGTTGATGAGCACATATGAGTGTTGCCTTAATATGATATATTCCATGATATTGTTGATGAAAGGTCCATAGATTTACACTTGATTGAGATTGAGTATGATGTTGCTAACATGGCTAGATGTGAGGTTGGATGAAGAAGATCCTTAGAGATCCATCTGATTAGGATTTGAATATGACATGGATACACTATGATGTTAGAGAATCCCATATATATAGTTGGGACTGAGATACTTTCATATATTGAGTTAGTGCAACTGTTTGAGACAAACTTAGGCTTGTGATTTACACTCCTTGAGAGGGAGGATGCTTAAGGTATCCCTTTGTGATTTATATGATTATTTATGATCTAACATGATATTTTATTTAATTTCATATATGAATAGAAAACAACTTCTATTGAGACAAGAAGATACCATATTTGAGTATGATGAGAGTAGCATTGGTCAAGGACACTAAGCCAACTCTTCCTCCTTGTCTGAGCTCCCAAGGTGAGGAATTGAGATAGAGGGCTCTTGGGGTTGAGGGAACTCTGGCGATAGTGTATGGCCCCTATATGTTACCCATAGGGTTGGAGATGTTTCTCCCCTATCTTCATAGGGTTGGAGATGTTTCTCCCCTATCTTCATAGGGTCGGAGAATGTTGCTCCCATGTTTGGTATTTGAAAAGTATACCCCAGTTGGCATCATACCCACAAGCAGGGCGTGTCAAGAGTACTTCTCCCTGTTTGGCCAATGGGTTGAGAGTGTAATTGGGGTATACAACCCAAGTCGGTTATGATGCAGGTTTTCTATCACATGACTATTCAGGGTCATCGATGGGAAGATCAATAGACAATAGGATGGGTTGAGATAACCCTATGTGGTTTCAGATTGAGATTGAGCTCCCCGATGTGATTCTAGGGTTGAGATGTGATCTTATGTGTATTTGGATATCATGTTTCTCGACATGGGGTGAGAGTGTCCCATAGGACCTTCCCCACTGTCATGGACATGAGGTAAGAGTGTCCATTAGGACCTTCCTCATTGTCATTGGTTTGCAGGTGGAGACATTCTCCCTGATGATATGCTCTTTGATGATGATTGATGATGAGATTTCGAGTAGTAGCCCACTGACATAGATTCTGGGCCATAGTCCGATGATAAATTCTTCTTCTTCTAGATTCGAGAAAGATCATCATATGGGCAGGAACAATCAAGAGATAAGCATGCATAAGTAAGGGATAAATCGATATGTACATTGATTATTTGTGATCATGAGATACTTGAGATGGTAATGGCATTATGACTACATGACAAAGATGATCAATGACAATACGTGGTGACACTAGAATTGCATATCAACCGATGAACAAATATCGGCAGGTGGAATTATCCATAGTTGAGAGGGAGTGTTAAAATTATGAAACTATGGTCAAATTCCATTTTGGACAACTCATATGATGAATATAATAATTGCAATAGATTACTCTTTTTGAGAGGACCAAAATCGACCTAAACATCACCTCATTTGGACAAGTAGATGTTGGTTTTGAATTTATTTTATCCACTCATGTATATTAGAATAGGTCGGCCCTAAGCACATGTACAATTGGATAGGTCAGCCTCAACATCAAGTGTACCCTCATGGAAGCCTCTAAATAGAAGATACCTCAAGCTCATTTGGAAACATTGATCAAGCCATCTTCCCTTCTCTTCTATTGCCTTTGTTCACACGGGTCTGACAGAGAAAGTTTGCACAAGGGTCTGAAACTATAGGGTTGAAGCTCGCACGGATCTAGGGTTTTTGTTTCTTGGATGCATGCATGTAACTGAGTATTTATGCACATAGTGATCAGGGGTGTGTTTGGGAAGTCTTAGACGCTCGCACATAAGCCTAAAGGGAGTATCTAGGGTTTCTGAAGCAGATCGGGCAGTTTGGTCCCCAGACGCATGCACAAAGTGGTCAAAGGTGTGTCTGGGAAGTCTCAGATGCGAGTAGATCGGACATTTTCATCCCCATACACATGCATACAGTTCACTAGGGAGCATCTAGGACTGTCATAGTCACTCACGTAGCTCCTCCTCCATGCATCTGGGAATAAAAGATGAAATTTCAATATTGTAAAGACTTCACTCAGTGATAATAATGTTTATAAGTTGACTACAGATAGTGACAATACATTATAGTCCTCAAAATTAGGGTTTTGAGTATCAACATGATTAGGTTCATTCCATCGATGTCATGGTTGTTTCACTGATTAGTTGCATAGATGAAGATTTCTATCATTGTACTCTTTTCTGTAGAATCATTTGATGGCGATCTAAGAAGAAGAATGTGAAAGGGTTTTCCCCATAGTGGGTTTTACCCTAGTCTTAGACCAATCCTGGTATCTCTATGTGTGCATGTTTTTCTTCTATTGTTCCTTTATGTTTTGTTGCATTGATGATAATGATGTTGTTCTTTCTACATTGTTGCATATGTTGATTAATAATGATGTAAATATAAATAATGAAATGATGATATGGGGTGAAATTAATGTGTGAAGGAAGAAATGAAATTATATAAGCAAAGAACAATATATCCCTATGAAAAATTTAACCGACATTTCCCTTGGGAAATCTAGAGATCTCCTTATTCCAAGGAAGGACATTGATAATGTTGCCGAAAAACAGGATGAACCTCCAACAGATGAGCCTATGCCTAATGTTGAAGGCCCAATGGATCCTATTGATCCACCTCGTGGTGATACATATACCTCAAGGAAATGACCACTATGGCTCAAATATACTCTCAAAAATGTTTAAGGCATATTTCTCCAAGAGGGACATCTCATGAAAGTAAGAATTCGAACAAGTACCAAGGTTATTTGGCTTCTATGAGTACTATTGTTTAATTGAACCATGCACATTCGAGGAAGCCATAAAACACAAAGTCTAGAAGGATGTGATGAATGAGGAATATGAATCGATCATGAAGAATGATGTCTGGGACGTGGTGCCTAGACCTAACGACAAGTATGTGGTCACTTCTAAAAGGATTTAAAAAATAAAACATGGAGCTTGTTGTAGCATCCATTGTCATTTGAATTTCATTTTTATATTATCACAAAAAAATAAAATAAAAAATAAAATATTATGTTTTAAAAATCAAAAGAGAATTTGAAAGTCCGAAGTAGTGATTTAATTTATACTACCAGCGGCATTCAAAGCAATATAAGGTGGGCTGGACCCATATGCTAAAGCTCGAGCGGTATTATGAAATATAATCAAACAATGGCTTAAGAGGTGGGCAAAGCGCTCTGCGGGGGAACAATGAGCATGAGTTATAACTTAGGCTCAACCTTCATACTTGACCATGATGTCGATATGGTTGACTAAGATCTACAGCCTGTGATCGTTGTGGGGGTCCAAGATTGATGAACCTCTCGTACACTCCCTACCCACACAACGGGCCACCCACACTGTTTCACTCCACCTCATCTCCTCCACGTCATCTGCCACTCTCATTCATTACCATCCACCTCACCCACCATACCCCATCACTTCATCTACCACTCCATTAATTAGTTACATTAATTACAGGGTTTCCCTCCATTTTGATTACCATATTGTTGGGTGTAGGATACCCCAAGGGAAGTTTTTGGGCTTAGAGCCCAGATTTTCTTCAGAATTTGTAACCCCAATGTAAAGACTCCGCATTTGTGGGTGCAAAGTGTGTAGTTTATCAAAGAGTCATAGAATTATCCACCCTCAATTTTGTAATGTAATGTCGGTTGTAGAGATCTACCCATCATCTGCGGACCATGGGATTGTATAAATAGAGTGAGGCTCTAAGTAGTTAAAAGGAGAAGATCAATGAAGAATGGAAAAGATGAAGAGTTGAGTCATATCTGAAGTGTAAAGTCTAGTTTTGGGTTGTAGAGTAGGAGAAGGCTCTGCAGCTAGCTGTGCAGAGGCCTAGTAGTCTGCAGCTGAGTGTGGAGGGCGAGTCGAGTCTGTAATAGTTGGAAGCATTAATAAAGAGAAGTTTTATATCATTCCTACGTATTTATTTCATGCTTTATGCATTGAATGTATTGGGCATGAATTGCATTTCTATTGTTTATATGATGCGTGAACATATGTGACTTTGATAATCAAGTGAATGTGAGATAAAGTATCTTTTTACGCAAAGTTAACTAAGATCTTTAAGAAGATATGTAAGATCCATGGTATAGTTTGGGAAAATAGGGCAAATCACTACCATAGTAGCTCAAAAGCACCTCAACCCCTGGTTAGGGCTACGTGAAAGGCAATTTTAACAGATCACGAAGGTCTCACAGGTCAGCACAGTGCATGAAGTGACCTGTGTGAAGGTAGGCATAGTTGGACTAAATCGACACCTCAGACTTCTCAAGGGTGCAGAAACTTGGTTCCAGCATCCCCCCATACTGCTTCGAGTGAGACTTTAGTCCGCACTCCGTGGGCTGATGCCGAAAGGGCTAGTAGTGTAGGGATTTGTTTGTCTAATAAACTCTAAACCTGGGTTAGGCCCCCTCAAGCCAACAAATGGTTCCGTTGCTGGGACCAGAATCTGCATAGAGATGTATGATCATATCATTGGAATCCAAATAAGAAGGAAATTGAAGGCTGTTTGGACAGAAGAATTCACGAGTTCGCAACACAGGAGAACAGGAACCCACGACTATCAAAAGAAGAGTGGTTAGACTACTACCTATACATAGAGATCCATGAAATCTTCTTCGCATCCTTCCCTACTGAGCTATACGAGTGGATCGCAAAGATAGCAGATAACCAAGGGAGGTGGAAGCTTGACGATCCTATTGTGTGGACCCAAGAGTTAGTGAAAGGTTGGAAGCATTGGAAGATAAGATCACACACATCATTGGATCATTGGCTTGATCGTATCATAGGTAGATTCATTATTGAGTTCGCGGTTGACACCTCAGTTAACTACAACGAAGTAGATTGACGCTTTCTCAAACAACCGCGAGGTAAATACGTAAAGTCCTTGAATACTTGGATTAAAATGCTATTGTGTAAAAAGAGGGTTATGTAGTTACCTTGATGTATGGGGCCACGCAAGGTGGAAAAACCTACAGGAATGAAGGAAGTAAGGGACTAGAAACTAGCCCCTTGATTTCATCTCCACAAGGGGACGAGGAAGACCTCGCGAAGGTCTCACGGCGAAGTGCGATCCATCTAATAAGGAAAAGAATTCTGTGAATACCACCTCTGCCCACACTGCCACTAGCTTCACCACCATCACCTCCATCTTCACCTGTACCACCACTGCCACCACTGCAATTCAATATGACAAGCACAATGAAGCTGACTGTGTTCAAAGGCTTGGGAAATGAGGATCCAAACCAATTATGTTTCGTGATAAGAGCCATATGGGAAGCGCAAGGAGTTACAGATGAAAATATAAAGAAAGGGACACTGGTTAGCACCCTGCAAGATCGCGCACTGACCTGGTATATTAAGCACTCCAATGATAATCCAAATGCGGGAATCGCGGATATCCAAGTAGTGCTAAATAGAGAATTTAGCAGGCCAAAGTTTGAAGCATATTCGATCATTGGATTCAAAGAAATCATGATGCTACTAGGAGAGACTCCCTGGGAGCTGGATCAGAGGCTGAAATGTACGATTCATGAAGCTAATATGAATCTGATGAATGGGCAACATCGCAAGTGGTTTTTAGCATCGCTAACACCACATTTAAGGAGTGCGATATCGAAACAGAAGTTAAAAACTTAGGAAGAGGCCTTTGAGATCGCAATGAGGCTGCATGAGACCCCGATGTAGGATCCAAACTTAGGAGTTCAATAGATCCATGCGCAGTTGAAGAATTTATTCCTAGAGATGCAGAGTCTGAAACAGGACAGGACAGCTTAGCTAGAAGTACATGAAGAGGTGTGGTGCGTAAAATGTAAGGGTCAGGGTCATGACAAGGACCACTGCTCGGTGTTCGCAAATTACTTCGCGAGAGGAGGACTGATGTGGTTAAGGATGGAAGTGCAAGCAAGACCTAGCGCGACACCTACTTTGTGGTGTGTGATTTGTCAATAGCTGGAAAACATGCTACGGACAACTACCATATGTTATAGAAGTATACACAAAATTTTCAACAGTTGTTCTACAACTTTTGTAGGTCAGTGGGACATGATGAGTGCACTTGTAAAAGCTATGAGTTGATGATGGATAGAACTCCCACATATAGAGTGCAAGCCGAAATGTAGCCCCTAGACCAGAATGCAAGAATGGTGCGATTAGGGTTTCAGGGACGCAAATGAGGCCAAGGCAGAGGAGGACCTGGAAGATGTTGTGGATAGTTGATATGCTACAATTGCAGAGGGTCGGGACATTATGCCCGTGATTGCACAAATCCAACGTGTGCATTATGTTTGTATTGCAACTTGTTTGATCATGAGACAAAAGATTGTCCTACACTGATAGCTAGGATACATGACAAAGGAGCGCTACTGCCTCCCTCAAATCAGAACCTACAGATGATGAGGTTTGAGCCACGTGAGGAAGATCTGAATGTGAAAATTGTGCTCCGAAGTGGAATCACAATGGGAGATGACAAAGGAAAAAAACCAGAAGATAGTACTTGGGTTTGCAAAGCTCAAGCAAAGGAGGCTGAGTTTGATTTGGAGCGCACTTAGGAACCTTCATGGAAGCTAATAAGATATTTTTCGAGGCCTCCATGTCAGGAAGCAAAGATAAACCGGAACCAGAGATGGACCCATCTATGCTCACAATGTTCTTGGAAACATGTATGAAGCTACTGCATGACAGTAAGGTGGTGAAAGGGTTACAGTAACTCATTAACAGATGTGTTGGGACTGCGTCAGGAGATCCATGCGTAGTCTGGAAGATTTGAAAATAGAAGACAAGGACAGAAAGAGAAATGAGGTTAACCACGCAGATTGGAGAATATGAAATGGACCAAGTAATTCTGGAGTTAGGATCAGATGCGAACGTTCTACCGAAGCAGGCATGGGAGCAAATGGGGAGACCTACATTGCAATGGTCTTTTATTTAGTTGTGAATGGTGAACCAGTAGAAGATAATACCCATGGTTGTGGACATTGAGGGAACGAGTGCGCTAGCATACTTTGAAGTGATAGAGATTGTTGATGACAGCAATGCCTACCCCGCGCTCCTAGGAATTGACTGGGCCACTGACATGAATGGGGTAATCAATTTGAAGAAGCGCAAAATGACTTCTGAAAAGAAGTCACTGTGCATAATTGTACCCCTAGACCCTGCTGAAGGATCGCGCTATATGGAGCCGGTATGCGACTATGAAAGTGATGATGATTTGGACTGCATCTATAAGATAACAGTGCGAGACCAGGACTATGTGAACCCCACTGAGGATGGGCGAATTTCATGTGAGCGCGAGAGCTCATGTACCTCAGATTCTAATGAAGATATTGAGCGATGGCAGAATCGATTACATGAGGTAACTACACGGAATTGTAATATAATGATAAGGTTGTTGTGCTGTGTATCGACAGAAGTAAGAGACATGCCTACTTATGATATTTTAAGTGAGGTAGATACCTTCCTAGATAAATTTCAAAGAGAAGTGCTGGAAAAGCAACGATTCCAAGCCTTGGACTGGATACTGCACGCTACACCTGTGAGATGGTGGGGTACGCACAAACAGAGCTTTGAGGATTGGCACGAATGTAGGAGAATGATGCGCGCCTGCTTTGGGAAGCCTGAGCTGCGACTAACTGACAAGTATGATGGACAAGATGATCTGCACATGCATCTGGCCAAGTGGACATAGGCCTATGAAGAGAAGCCACAACCTGAGTGGGTGCACTTGTTCTGTCATACCCTAGATTTTATACCAATGAATTGGTATATAGAGACAGAGCTCTGCCATGGGAGAGGTGAATGGGATATCCTGTGTGAAGGATTCATGATGACCTTCAGTTTTGAGGATGGATGGGGGGACAATATTGATGAAGCGCTACAAGCAGTAAAAGCAGCCATATTTAGGATACCTAAGAGCCATTAGACCTGATTCAACTTGAATGGGATACTCAGTTGAGTTGCGTGCTAGAATGTTATGATGTGACTGCTAAAGAGGAGGATGAGGATCCAAGGAATATTAAAATTTCCAGAATCAGAAGGCCATTGTGAGGTTCAAGGACCACAGATTGAGAACCCTGATATAACCACACTGGTAAAAAATAAGCAGGTGAACATTGGTATGGAAGCCGAACCCAAGTTCGCGAAGATCAGAGACTACTTGGATGACGCGATGGTGGATAAGGTCGTTGAATTTCTCCGCGAGTACCAAGACTTATTCACAACCAAGTTTATCGATTTAAAACAAATAATAGGAGATTTAAGAATGATGAGGATCAAATTAAAACCCCATGTGAAGCCAGTTAAGCAAAGGCCTTACCGCTTAAATCCAAAATACAAGGAGAAGGTCTGTACAAAATGCTCACAGTAGGAATCATTGAGCCTGTGGAAGAATCCGATTGGGTAAGTCCAATGGTGGTGCAGGGAAGGAAGCAGAAGGACGAGATAAGAATATGTGTGGATCTTAGAAAATTGAATGATGCTTGTATGCATGATCCATTCCCAACTCCATTCACGGATGAGGTGTTGGACAATGTCAGTGGGTAGGAGGCATATTCTTTCACTGACAGGTTCTCAGGGTCCCACTAGATCAAGATCGCGTTGGAGGATAGAAGCAAGACAACCTTCACGATTGAGTGGGGTTGCTTTCAATATAATGTCATGCCGTTTGGATTGAAGAATGCATGGGCCATCTTTTTGCGTGTGGTTGTCGCAAAATTCAAGGAATATATTCATAAGTTCTTGGAGGTTTATTTTGATGATTGGATTGTATTTGGGCTAGTTAAGCGCCATGTAGTGAGCTTACGCTTGATGTTGGATACCTGCTGAAGATACCAAATCACGCTCAACTTCAAGAAGTGTATGTTCCTCTTTCCTTTTGGGAACCTATTTGGACACATGGTTTGCAAAGAGGGACTGATGGTAGATCTCACGAACATTGTGATGATTCTGAATTTGGAAGTGTCAAAAAGTGTGAAAGAACTGCGTGCTACTCTGGGACATACAGGGTACTACAGAAAGTTTATCAAAATTTATGCCCAGATCACCACGCCAATGGAAAAATTGTTGAAGAAGGACGTTACATTCTGTTGGAACGATGACTGCAAGAAAAGCCTAGATATATTGAAGGAAAATATGGTTACTGCACTGATTCTTGTTTTCCCAAACTGGAACAAAGAGTTCCATGTCCATGTTGACACATCGTGTATAGTCCTGGAGCGGTACTAACATAGGATGGTGGAGAAGGATTGGATCACCCTATCGCGTTCGTAAGTTGCAGATTATATAAAGCAGAAAAGAACTATTCCACCACTAAACGTGAGGGACTAGTTATGGTATATGTGCTCTAGAAGTAACGACACTACTTGTTAGGAGGTCACTTTAAGATATATACAGATCATTCTGTGCTGAAGTACTTGGTCAATAAGCCTGTGTTGGGGGGGCGCATATGCAAATGGATTTTATTGTTCCAAGAATATGACTTTGAATTCGTTGTGAAGCCTAGATGTTGAACGTGGGACCAGATCACCTGTCGCTCATTGAGACAGGAGAGGAGCCTAGTAGTCTGGAGGAAGGATTACCCGATGCACAGCTCTTTGTTGTGCATGGAGCGGATGACATTTTGAAGATGTAATTCAATTTCTCACGACGGGAACTATGTCGAAAGGGTACTCTATCCAACAGAAGAAGGAACTAGTGGTGTGCGTGGCATATTTCTCTATCATTGTGGGGCACCTATATAATATGGGGAATGATGAGATACTGCGAAGGTATGTACCTAAGTTTGAATGAAGAATCATCCTCACAGACATTCATGGGGGTGCTACGGGAGGACATTATGCAGGGAGAGTGACCATGCAGAAGATTCTCCACGGAGGGTTGTGGTGGCTGACCCTTTATCAAAATTCAAAAGCACATTGTAAGGCCTGTGATGTATGTCAAAGAATAGGTAAACCATCGTGGAGGGACGAGATGCCTTTGAATCTGCAAATGATGTTGCAACACTTTGAAAAGTGGGCAATTAACTTTGTAAGACCTATCAAACCTCAAAGAAAGATAGGCGCGAGATATATTATCACTGCAACGGAGTACTTGAATCATTGGGTAGAAGCGCAGCCAGTAAAATATTGCACGGCCGCAACAACCACAAAGTTTTTGTTTGAACATATACTAACGAGATTCGGATGTCCAAAGATCTTGATGAGTTATCACAGTACACATTTCCTGAACGAGATGATAAGTGTGCTGATGGAATAGTTTCAGGTGTATCATCAAGAAAGCACACCATATCACCCACAAACTAATGGGAGAATAGAAGCGTTTAACAAAGTACTCGAGACTGCGCTAACCAAATTATGCAACACACAGCGAATTGATTGGGACCTATGCGTACTCGCAGTATTTTGGGATTATAGGACGACATGTAAGAAACTGACGAGGCAGACGCCTTTTAGGCTTGTCTATGGAGTGGAAGTTGTAATGCCTATGGAATACAAATCTTCACATAGTAGCACTCACAGGTATGATGGATCGCAGAGCCCTGGAGGAGAGGCTTGCGCAGCTGGAGGAGCTAGAAGAAGAACGATTTTTGGCAATGCGAAAAGGCATAGCGTGATCGACATATTAAGTTGTGCACCTTTAAGGTGAATGATTTGGTGTTGTTATATGATAGTAAGTTTGATAAATTCCCAGGGAAGCTTAGAATGCATTGGTGAGGACCATATGTTATTAAGGAGATCACAGATGGAGGCATTGTGCAGTTGGTAAAGTTAAATGGAGAACCTTTCCCAGGAAAAGTGAATGGCAATTGATTGAAGCCATACACGGGTGGCACGACCATCTGACTAGACATCAGAAGCACAGTCTTATT
Organism: Pinus taeda; assembly: GCA_000404065.3. NCBI lineage: Eukaryota > Viridiplantae > Streptophyta > Pinopsida > Pinales > Pinaceae > Pinus > Pinus taeda. The sequence continues at coordinate 39,620 of APFE031036232.1, read as the reverse complement.
GCTCCACGCAGCTGAAAGGAGTCATGGAACTATAAACCATTATACCTGGGAGCTGTGCAATGTCAGGACTATGCGCAGCTTTGAAGTGTCACAGGGTCTGTGACAGCACAAGGGTAGCTACACTGCCGTGCGAGTTGTCTGGAAAGTGACCATTACAGTCACTATTCATGATGTGATCCTTGGTTTGAGACCAAATGGAGTGGGCATCAGGCTTTTAAGGCGAACTTTGTGGGCTAGATTCTTGAAAATCTGCAACCAAGTGAGCATTAATGGACCAAATGTGGGGGGAAGGATCGAATTCAAATTTGAAAGGAGCTATAAATTACAAAGGGTTGTCTAGAAAACAACACTTGGCCATTTGAGAATTGAGTTGTTGTGCACACAGACAATAATGAACCCAGACTTCTTTGATTTTCTGAAGGCGAAGGCATTGTTTAAGCACTTACCTAAGACGTTGAGATAATTGTGGAATAGTAGTATGGCAGTGCCTGAGGAAGCCATGGATACAGGAGCAATGACTGCTGAGGAGGTTGCGTAGGCCATGACGGTAGGAGAAGCCCCAGAAAGTGCTAGGATAGTCTCAGAAGTCCCTAAATCACCATGCATGTCGAGACCCAAGAAAGACAAGCAGCCTATGGCACCAGTGCAAGTGTCCCCTAGAAACATGACATAAAAGGGACCATGCAGGCGGTTTCCCTTGCGCAGATGCAGCAGGCGAAAGCACTCAATTAGTAGGTGCATGTTGCTCGACATAAGGAAACAGTTTTTAAGGCACGCTTACAGTCGTGGATTGATGAGGCATATGTCATTATAGCCTTTATTGAAGCAAAGCTCACGCAGATGTAAGGAACACGAGAAAAGGTTCAAGGAAGAAGTTCAGCTATAGTAGTCTTTAAACAACGCATCCAGGAAGTGCAGCAGGTAGCCACTCAGTGCGTTGCCGATCTTGCAGCAATTTAGGCAGAATTGGGAAGTCTTCACACAAAGATCTCCACACCGATAGAGTGACTTGAGGGTGAGTCACGATGTTTGTGTTGGGGGCCTATTGGGCGCAGGATCCCCAAAGGGAAGTTTTGGGGCTTAGAATCCAGATTTTGGTCAAAAGTTGTAACCCCGATGTAAAGACTCCGCATTCTGAGTGTGCAGGGGCCTAGTAGTCCACAGCTGAGTGCACAGACCCTTACAGCTAAGTGCGCAGGACAAGTCGAGTCTGTAACAGTTGGAAGCATTAATAAAGAGAAGTTTTATATCATTCTTGCGTATTTATTTCTTGCTTTCTGCATTGAATGTATTGGGCATGTATTGCATTTCTACTGTTTATATGATGTGCGAACATATGTGATTGTGATAATCAAGTGAATGTGAGATAAAGTATCTGTTTACATGAAGATAACTAAGATCTTTCAGAAGATAAGTAATATCCATGGTATAGTTTAGGAAAATAGCGCAAATCGCTACCATAGTAGTGCGAAAGCACCTCAGCCCCGAATTAAGGCTGCACGAAAGTTGATTTTAACAGATCGTGAAGGTCTCACAGGTTAGCACAATGCACAAAGTGACCTGCGTGAAGGTAGGCACAGTTGCACTAAATAAGCACCTCAGACATCTCAAGGGTGTGGAAACTTGGTTCCAGCACCCCCCCATACTGCTTCGGGTGAGACTTCAGTCTGCGCTCCACAGGCTAATGCCAAAAGGGCCAATAGTGTAGGGATTTGTTAGGCGAATTAACTCTGAACCTGGATCAAGCCCCCTTAAGCCAACAAATATATATAAAAGAAAAGTGAAAACCCTACTGCATTAGTATTTTTCTTTCAGTAATGAGCAACCTCACCTCCAGTTCAGCATTCTTAGTCAACAATCGTCACCAGCAACTGTCATCAGCAACTATCATCTACAAACACCATGGACAAACAAGTAAGTACTTCCTCAGTCATCCATACCCCATTAATGGATGTTGAACATGATATTTTTGATTCCCTCTGCACAATTAGGCACCTTCCACTATATCAAGAACTCATTCTGAACCATAAAAAGTCCCCTATATTCATGGCAATGGTTAGGTCAGGTGTTTTAGAAGCTTTTGTCTGAAGGAATCATTTGTTCCCTGACTTCATTCAATGGTTAGCCTCAACAATGTACCCCAAGAAGTGTTTTATAATGAATTAGTCTGGAGAGAGTGTTTTCCAAGTAACCTCTCAATTAATTCACCAAGCTTTAAATTACCCTGTATCTGGAAATTACACCACCTTTACTGAAGAGTCTTTGCTCTCATATTTCAATAACCTGTCACCCTAATACTTTTCTCATGTTACCTCATTCCTAGCTCCTAAATCTGGAAAATTCTCTCTTGATGGAAATCTTTTTTCCTTTTGCAATTGATATAAGACTTGTCTTGCAAGTAATTTCTAAGATTTTTAGAAAAGAAGAATCCAATTAAGTTGATAAAGTAGTGTTGGGATTTTTCTTTTTAATGATGAAACCTAAAGTATTACTAGATATTCCAACATTCTGGGTAGATACTATCAATACCCAATTCATGACTTTGCCTCTTACTGGATCCTTTAAGTTTCCTTCAGTTATTACTTATTTATTTCTATACCAGAATGCTGAACATTTTATAGGTTTAGGGTTAAATATTGTTGACATAAATAAAAAGAAGCAGCCAGTGGTATCCTGGACATACCTGATAAGGGGTGATCTAGGAGATGGTGGTTTATTTGAGTTCATTTATTTATTCCTTCCAGTGGCCTACAAGATCTTGAATGGAACCTTGCCCCCAACATTTCTTCCTAAAGCTAAAGAGTTCTTTCAATTGAGTAAAGATGTGAGGTGTGGAGACTGGTTCATACTTGAGGAACATGTAGAGATCAGGCTTTATGGAGCCTCTGTCAAACCATACAGGTTACCAAAAATTGTGCCAATGAGTCTTTTTGCCCTTGAATTTATCAAGCAGAGCTTGAATGTAAATCAGGTTCATTTTGTTCCTATGAAGAAGGGCTATTTCTTTAAATTACCCAAAGTAGTAGGACCCTTCATTATGAACACTAGACAGGTTGCCTAAGAGGTCGAGAGATTATTTAATGATATGTGTCTTTTACAAGTGGTTGAGTGGGCTTATGAGCCTCATCAAATTATTTCAAAGAGAAGGCTAGAGAATGGATATTCAACCTTTGTGCATGAAAGTAGACCTGAAACAGAGAAATTGGAAAATGGAGGTTTGCAGAACACTCAGGGGACAGAAATTGAAACCCCTAGTATCATAGAAAAAGGTGTCAATAGGTTTAGAGAAGAAGTTATCGATTTGGATGAGGAAGAATCTGAAGCAGTAAAAAGGACTAAACTTATGGATGCAATGTCTTCAGCACAATCTGGTTTAGTAATTCAATTAGGAGAAACAGAGGGTGCCCCAACTTCCTCATCTTTCAGAGAACCTGTTCATGATCAGGTTCCTTTAATTCAAAGTATGTTTGCTCGAATAGTTGAGAGAAACCAGAAAGTGAAGTAAAATATGGAGGCTCAATTTGAGTCTCAAGTTGCTCCTGAAAAATCTAGATTGATATCTACTATGGATTTGGAGAAAACTCAGCTTAGAATTGCTTTCTCTCATCCTACTGAAATATCAGTTGGGTCCACCAGTAATTTCAAGACAGTAAATTTGATTGATGATACTCACAAGCTTCCAATGCTTGAAAATATCAATTTGCATGTGCAAACTAGGCAATTGATAGTAAATGATTTACATAAAATAAATGTAGTAGCTGTTAAGGCAGATAAAATGACAAATAAGGTAATTCGGAAATTGAAGTTGGAAAAAGCCAACTCCAGAGCTTTGAATGCTCAGGTGTATGAACTAAAGAAAATTATCATAAAAATAGGTGTCAATCCTAATGATCAACCTGCAATTCAGAAATTGTTGCAATCTGCTAAGTCAAAGATTGGGTTCTTAAAGAAGAAGTTGAATCTACCTACAAGTGAGCATCCCATTGTTGCAGGGATAGTTGAAGTTGAAAAGGAAAAGGAAAAGCTCCTACAGGATGTATTGTAGAAAATCAAAGAAGTTTCTTTACTTAAAGAATCTTTGGATAAGTTGCAACAACAGGTAGATACTCATGCCTATACAATAGTAATGCCAGCCAACACAGATGATCCAGTAGAACACGTATTACAGTTGGGAGCAGAGCTTAATATGGCTGAGAAAGATGTAAAGAAAGCACAAAGAGAATTGGAAATAGCCTGTAAGTTACTGAATTTGAGTGAAGAGGAAGCAAGAATGGAGAAAGAAAATGTAAGAAAGTACAGGGAAGATCTTCTATGCGCTAAAGATGAAATTAAAAGGCTGAAGGAAAAAATGAAAGGCAATATGTCCTTAATTCAAGCTAGGGAAATCATATGGGATGAAATCATTGATATTATCAAGGGAATTTGGGAATTCCTTGTTATTATCTCTAACGAGAAAACAATAGTCCGAGACATGGAATGTGAGGTCATGAAAAATAAGCAAAAAGATTTAGATAGATCAAAGTTTGCAAAGAGAATGATAGATTTCATTAATTCTAAATCGACTTTAGAATTAAAGGAGCATGACATGCCAGATAGAAAATTATGTGCAATAGATTTTAATAAGATGATTGTCAGAAATATTTACAGAAATACTGTTGAGAAGAAGATAAACGAGATGAAGGAAGCAGTTTCCAAGTTTAACATCCTGTTTGATAAAAGAGTTAGAGCTGGACTTCCCTCTTACTGGGATCTACAAGGAAACTTTCTACCATGGAAGACATATGAGACTTTGTTAGTTGAGGCAAAGAGAAAAGTTGAAAACACTCATGAAAAGACAACGGTATTAAAGGGAGCCACTATTGTGAACTACCTTAACAAAGATTTTAAACTTTTATGGATGGTGAAGACTCTATTTACAGATAAGCCTACTTATAGTAGGATTACAGCTTACAGAATAGAACTTGACAAATTGGAAGAAACACCAAAGTCAAATGTACTGTTCTCGAGAAAATGCAAAGAATGGATGATAGAGTATAACAAAGATACACCAGCAGGAACACCTACTCAAGCCACAGATTCAAACAATGATCTGCAATCACCAATCATACTTTAATTTCTTTTACTTCATGTTATCTTATTTCTTGAAAAAATGAGGTGCCTTTCACCCTCTAATGTAATATTCTATAAATGACTTTTACTTTAGACAGGTAGAAAGTAGTTAAGCAGTTTGATAGTTTTGGTAGTTACCAAATGTCTCATGATGTATAAAAAGAGGTAAAATGATAGAAGAAAGGTTTGAATTTTGAGGTACCTGAAGACTATGCTATTTTGTACTTGATAAACTGATGATTAATGAAAGAATCAGGAGTTTTCCATATAGTGTTGGGTATTATTTTGTAATTTCTCTGTTATGTGTCATTATGTTTCTTCTTCTATTTAAATATGGTAATGAAGCTGCAGGTCTTTGTTTGCTTATGTGAATAAAGTTATAATCCCTTAAAAGAGCGCTCCCATATTTAAAGCTCTTTTCTCTATATTTCTTCTAAGTTACAGATAATAGTTCTTGTCAAACACATCATATTGTCTTTAATTTCTCAATATATTCTTCCCACAACATTTATATCCAACATCACATGGCATTTTGAGATTTTCATATCAGCTAAATATTAAGGGTTTAAGGTTAGGCCCTGTTAGCACCCCAAGAAACTCACCTAGGTTGTATATCAATGATGCTTGGGAACATTACAAACTCAACACATTATTGAATAAAATGATGGATGAATGAAAGACATGTTGCATATTCAAGCCAAATAACCACCTCCTACTATGATTAACCCCAGACATGGGTGAACACCCCCAAACTACAAGGCTTTTAACCACCAATTACTCACAGTTTAAACAAAATGTAATGATGGAGAAGACTGACTACACCAGCAGCTACACAAGACCCTGTGATGGCTAGCTGGAACCAATAAGGAGGTCTGTAAATCTATTATCTGATACTCAGAGAGGATGACAACTCTTCTGGTATCAAAATAATAGAACCCTGCAAGAAAATTCAATGATACATGCTAAATCCTAACACAGAGGTGGGATGATAGCCCCTCGGATGCTAAACATTCATAGTACATGAAAAATTGCAAAACAGGCACAACCTGGAACATATAAGAAGTGAAAAGTGAGCAAATGATAGCAAAAGAAGCTTGTATTAGCTGGAAACGAAGACCAGACGTTGCAGGTCTCATTGTAGTTACAGTCTCCAAGAGTTGAAGTTTACAACATATTAGCACTCATCTCACCCTCATCAAACTGATTACATCGTTTTTCTAAGTATATAAAGAATCAGTTTACAAAAATCCCTGCTAGGGTATGCGTGGAGGTGTCTTAATGAATCACCAACCACATTCACAAAATATTGAGGGCTCTAATACATTATGACTATTTTAATTAACAATTTGACATTCTTTGGTACTTTGATGTATTCCTCAAACAGGTGAAATGTTGACTGAATAAACTTCCATAACTGCTGCATGGTTGAACTGCTCGAGGGTGTCCTTTCTGTCCTTGACCATGTTGTTCCTTGACTGTGATAGCTGATGATTAAATGCAGGTAGCTGGATCATAACTTGCTTCTCCACACGCCCAAAATTGGCCAAGAACATAGTAATATACACAAAAAATGAATGAAGGGCCGAGGAGGAACATTGGCCGTCGGATGGCAAAACAGATGGCCAAGATCTACTAGCAAGAGGCACCGAAAGCAAATAGGGGCAGGATTAAATATTAGCCGTGGATCCAACAAATCGAATGGTGAAGATCGATGCAAGGAAGCTATCGGGAGACATATGTATGAAAAGAACGTGGACCATCGGATCGTGGTTGGGTCGATCCAACGGTCGACGTGCAAAGGAGGTGCGAAAGGGTTAGCGGGTGGGAACCGTACTGGATGGCAGTAAACGGTTTCATCGCACTGCTCTTCGGGCAAAGGTGGTATACGTACAAAGCAGCACGATGCAATGAAATGAAAACACGTGGCTGGGAGAACGGCGAGGAAAACCACTTTCTCGAGGGCTATCGAACGAGCGGATTGATGAAGTGCGGGTCGCGATAACCATTGGATGGAATGCGGGATAATCGGATGGTGGCGGGCTACAACACATTTTTGTTGATATAACAGGCGATGGGACAGGTGATGTGGCAAATAAAACCACGGGACCGGGCTATATTAAAACTAAGGGTCATGAACTTTATTATATGCACCGGTTAAAAGATTAAAACGATAAAGCCCAGGCTCACGTGAAAAAACAAAGGTTAATTCAAGGTTTAAAGGTTTTCAGGGTTTATAGAATCAAAACAAATATGCCCGGAAATTTAAAGGGGAAAAATGGGTTTAAAAGCTAATAAAAAGAACTAAAGAAAAAGGAGGAAACAGAGGTACGGGGTTATAAGGGAATGAGGCCAATGAGAAGGGGAAGGGTAAAATTGTACTGCCAGGTCCTTAGCAACCAAAAACAGCCTTTTCCAACCTGATTTTGACCCTCAAGCACTGAATCTATAGTAGGGCTAACACTGGCTCCTTCTGGGGATGAGATCCTCCTTGCAAGGTCTCAAGAACCTACAGACCACTGCCTTTATCCTCTTAAAACACATTAATCAAAATTCCTAGTGTTCCATTGGGCATGGAGTCTATTTTGCCTGCTCAAAACTGTTAGAAACAAACTATTTACAACCTTTAAGGCCAAAGTCCTTAAGCAATATAAAGTTTCAAAACCGCCCATTAACCGAGCCATCAAAAACTGCTTCACCTCCCATACTCTCCAGTATGAAGGTGTTGTTCCCTTGAACCTGTGAGATGATGAAAGGCCCTGTCAAAAAAGCATCAAATTTCCCATGATTGCCTTTCTTTTCTTTCAGTGCATCCCATTTCAACACCAAATTACCAATCTAATTTTTTTTTTTAATTTTTGCCTTCTTGTCAAAGGCTTCCTTGATTCTTTTCTGATGTACTGCAGCCTTTTCCACCAGTTGCTCTCTAATTTGATGCAACTCTGTCAAATCAGTAATTCTGTTTGCCATTTCTTCTTCCTCATTCAGCTCTTCTTGAAGGAATTTTGCCACAGGGAGGGTTAGTTGAATTGGAAATACAACATCAGTGCCATATAACAGCTTGAAAGGAGAATTCCCTGTGGATTTTTTAATGGTCACTCTATCAGCCCACAGTGCATACTTGAGCTTGGAATCCCAATTCTTCTTATTGTCCTCTAACAGCTTTTTAATTATCCTGATCAGACTTTTATTAGAGGATTCAGCTAGACCATTTCCTTGAGGATAATATGAGGTGGAATGAACAAGTTTAATTTCCATTGAATCACACATTTCCACCAATTATTTTGCCCTGAAGGCTGCTGCATTATCTGTTATTAATTTATGTGGACAACCAAATCTGCTGAAGATATTCTCTGTCAAAAACTTCATGACCACATTATGATCAACCTTCCTTGTAGGGACTGCTTCAATCCACTTAGTAAAATAATCAGTGGCTACTAATGTCCACCTGTGCTAGCCACTGGAATGTGGATTGATTTCTCCAATGAAATCCAAACCCCACTGCAGAAAAGGTCCTTTTGCCTGAGTTGGTTTTAGGGGAAAGGATTTCAGCTGCCGCTTTCCTTCAAATCTTTGGCACCTATCACAAGATTTAACAAAGACAAAAACACCAGAAAATAAAGTGGGCCAATAGTACCCAGCTCTGAGAATTTTATGGGTTGTAGTCTTCCAATAATGATGCCCTCCACACATGCTATTATGAAATTTCTGCAACAATTCTTTTGACTGTTCTTTGTCCAGACACCTTAAAAATATACCAGATAGATCCCTCCAGTAGAGCAGATTTTCCATAATGCAATACTTTGTTGCTCTAAGTTTTAAAGTTCTAGGTTGAATTTGAGTAAATTCTGGAGGGATTTATAGCTTCAGCAAAAAATTAATTATTTTAGCATACCAGTCACATTAAGCTAGATTCTCGACCACTGACTGTTCCTTCACTGTTTCAACCACATTTTCCTCTTCATTTGTCTGACTGTCTGCTGAAATTGTGCACAGGAAATCAATATCTAAAGATCTGTAATTTTATTCAGCCAATAACTTGGCAAGCCCTTGACCTCTGACCAGCTTGGTGGGCTTCAACTCTATGTTAAATTCTATCATTTTTGCAATCCATTTTGCCCTTATTCCATTATCATCAGGTTGGGTTAGGACATCTTTTATTGCAACAGAGGGAACATATGCAATTATTTTTGAATGCAAGATATAAACTCTGAAGGCCTTTAAGGATTTAACAAGAGCATATGCCTGTTTTTCTATAGTATCATACCTTAGTTCAGAATCCCTCAAATTCTTGCTAAAAAATGCCACCGGATGCTCCGAACCTTGATCTTGCTGCAATAGTATACTTAGAGGCAAAAGAAAATATATGTAACTCCTTGCTGTAGTCAGGGTTTATTAATGTGGGAGCTTCCATTATAGCTTTTTTGATTGACTCAAATGATTTCCTTGCTGATTCGGTCCATTTTACCTCTACTCCTTTCTTTAACATGGAGGTCACATGCTTCACTAGTTCAACAAAATTTGGTATAAACCTCCTCACAAAATTTATTTTACCCCGAAAGGACTGGATATCTTTCTTTGATCTAGGAACAGTCAAAGACTGAATTGCTTTGACTCTTTCTGGGTCAATCTAAACACCTGCAATAGACACAACATGTCCTAATAGCTTGCCTTCATTTAAAGCAAATTGAGATTTTTTTAGATTGACTAAAATCCCAAACTTCCTGCACTTCAAAAACACACTTTTCAAATGCTGCAAATGATTTTGATGGCTACTGGTGTTATAGCTCCAAATCTTACTCTTGTGGTTTGTGATGTTGCACTCATGGACTAGGGCAACCCCTCCTTCCAAACCTGGTCCCAAATTTAAAAAATAGTGTTTTATTCCATATACGTGACATTTTCCTGAGCTAAACACGTGTATACATGGGTCTGTGTATACCCAACCCGCGTATATGTCTTAAAACACTTAAAAAAATATAAATCTCCTTAATTTCGGGTGGAGATCACGGGTTTTACCAGTTGATTACCTGTTAGTGCCCGTGGCCCAACTGTTCCCAACGAATTCCCAACTAAAAATCTATTTTGGGAGAAGTATAAAAAGGCTTCAATGGGAAGGCCTAAGGGAGGAGAGAAGAGAGAGAAAGATTATTATGCTGAGATTTCCCTGACCAGGTCTGAAGATCCTAGTGCCTCATGCACTTCCCCCATTCTACAGGAAACCCTTGTTTCCTTGTGTGTGTTGATGTTTTCATACTACTTGAGATATCATGGAGTAAGTCATGGAAGGATTTTGTTAAAGGCTTGAGACTGGACGAATCCAGGAGATGGTTCCGCTTGGAGCCTGTGAAAGGACGAATCAGGTGAAATTATTCCTTTTTGTACTTTATTTGTATATAATAAAAGAAACGCATGTATTTGTTCCTGATATAGATATTCTTCATGTTTATGATATTCATGTTATGATTCATATGTGAACGGTTGTTTAATTGCATAACTAACTACCTTTCCTTATAATATAAAGATGGTTTCTTTGTGATGTTTAGTCCATATACTGCTGCACTTTCTTGAATTGATTTTTTTTGCGGGTCAAAGGAGCAAAAGGAACTCGAAGAAGGGTTTGGACCCTAGAAGGCTCTTCTCAAACGTAGGACCTCAGGTACGACCCCTATCGTAGATTTTGCTTATAGTAGCATAATGGATGTATGGAATGTGTGTTTCTTTGTATAGATAACCTCCAGTCTGCTAGGGTATCCACCCAAGACACTAGGGGAGTTTATCCCACAACACAGAGCACAGGTACAAGTGATGGTATAAGTACAGGTATAGGTGATAGTACATGTACATGTATAGGTGATGGTATAAGTACAAGTGCAGGTGATGGTACAGGTACAGGTGTAGGTGCACTTGGATTATTGTCTTATGACAGATGGATTAGTCAGGTTATGAAACATGATATATGTGCCAAATAGAAGTGAGCCCAAGAAGGTGATATTGAGGGAGTTTCATGTGGAACTATATTCAAGTCATCTAGGGTATCAAAAGATGCTGACAACAATGAATACATTTTATTATTGGTTGAACTTGAAGAGGGATGTACTAGAGTTTGCGGCTATATGTTTTGATTGTCAGTGAGTGAAAGAAGAATGTAAGCATCCAGGTGGACTACTATAGCTAATTGTGATTCCAGAATGGAAATGGGGGGTCAGTTCCATGGAATTCATCACAGGGTTTCAAAGACAGTGAGACAACATGATTCCATCATGTTTATTGTGGACAGGTTGACAAAGGTTGCACACTTCATTCTGGTTAAGTCTACATTCTCAGCTAGCGACAGGTGTTCATCAGATATGTGGTCAGATTGCATGGTGTTCCAAAGGAGATTGTGTCAGACAGGGATGTGAAGTTCACTTCCAAGTTTTGGAAGGAATTTTCTACAGGTTTGGGCACAGGGTTGGCCTTTAGTATGTATTATCAGTCGTATATAGATGGACAGATAGAGAGGGTCAACAACATATTGGAGGACATCTTGAGGATTTATGTGATGCACCAACAATGGAAATGAGAAGAATATTTCCCCTTGATAGAGTTTGCGTACAACAATGGGTATCAAGAATCATTAAAAATGAGTCCTTTTGAGGCATTGTATGGGCGAAGTTGTAACACTCCCATCAGTTGGAGTGATCCAGTTAGCAGGGTGTTGATTGGACCAAATATGTTAGTAGACATGGAACAGGGAATGCAGGTTATAAAGAGGAATCTAAAGGCAGCACAAAATAGGAAGAAGATCTATGTGGATCAGAACAGGTTGTTCAAGGAGTTCCAGGTTGGGGAACATGTATACGTGTGCATCAAACCAAAGAAGAGCTCGCCAAGATGGCACCATGGTTTTGTGTACCCTTCAGTATCATTGAGAGGATTGGGCTAGTAGCTTATCGACTTTCACTGCCTCCAATAGTGAAAGTCCTTGATGTATTCCATGTATCTTTGCTTAAGAAGTATGTTAAGGATGTTGATCATGTGATTGACTGGTCTATATTGTAGGTGGAACTAGTTGGAGAATTATAGTCGGAGTCTCAGTGTAAATTGCAAAAAACGATGCTCATGCTCCGGAACCGAGCAATTGAGCAAGTTAAGTGCAATGGAAGCACTTTGGGCCTGATGAAGCTACATGGGAGATGTCGGATCAAATGCAGGCTATGTATCCTTCCTTTTTTTCTAATTGAGGCAAAGCAATTTTGGCTTGGTGTTTTGGTATATGTTTTGGTATATGTTTTGATGATGTTTGGTTTATGTACATATGTATATGGATGTAAATACTGCCACGAGCTGTGTTATAAAGCTCCACTATGCAATATGTTGTTATGATGTCATGTTATTATGTTGGTTTTCTTTCAGCAGGGTGATCATTGCAAATATTGCACTGAGTTAAGTTATAGAGCTCCATTGGCAGTGTATATTTTTCTTACAACAATTTTGTAGTGATAGGTGTTGTTGAACAATGAGGATAGTGTTCCCCCAAGGGGGAGGGTTCTGTAACAATCATGATGAAAATTCCATATAATAAAAGTGAATAAAGGAAAAATAGTAACCACAAATGAGGGGGCACTTATTCCAAGCTAAATGTTGGGAAAAATCCTAGTGATGGGGATCACTTGTGATTGTTTATGTCTAAGGAAATTGGCAAAGGTAATGGCTAAGGCTTTGGAAAGGAAAAATGACATTTTTGGCACAATTATTTATGAAAATAATGGAAATTAGGAGAAAAGGGAGGTGAAAGGTCACATGTTTCTTATGAGGGGGAAGATGAAGGAAAATAAAGGAAATAAAGAAAATAGAGGCCTCATTCATAAAAAGGCTTCTGAGGATAAGTTGGTAACCTTTTGTGAGTTCAGTTTTAGAGCTCTCTAATCATTCTGTCTCTCTCTCTCTCTCATACTCTTGGAGACTTAGATTTTTCTTGGATCACTCTTGGTGGGTGTGGCATGCTTGGATTCTTGGAGAAAGAAGGCAAAGGAAGAGTAGGAAAGCACAAGAAGGCATCGGGATCAGCAACTACATCATATTTTCTTGCAGGTACTGAGTTGCATGTATGTTTCCTTCACTAGTTTTGGCATGCATGACACATGAATGTGGTTTCTTGGTTGTGATCTGTCATTGGCATGGAGGATTGTCTAGATTGACATTAGATTGCCTAGCCTTGCCATTTACTGGATAACCATGGTGATTTTTGGTTTACCTTAATTATTTTTTTTTTACTGGTTCTCATGCTTCCTTAGCTTGGGTTGAGTTACTAGTTCCTGGAGCCTTGGTTGGACAAATGCTATGGAGCCCTGTAATAACATGGGTTGAGTTACTAGTCCTATAGCCTTAGTTGGAAAAATTATCTTGAACCTTTGGTGGGCTATGTTACTAGTCTTGGAGCCTTAGTTGGACAAATGCTCTCGAGCCCAATGAAAATAGTGTGTTGAGTTACTAGTCCTGGAGCCTTGGTTGGAACAAATTCTCTAGAGCCTTGGATGGCTAGGATAGAGACCGATCTAATGATGGTTTTGGTGATGTTTGACTGTGAGCTGGAATCACTATTTGATGGGTTGATGTGGATGGCCTTTGGAAGCCCTAGATGATTTTTGATTGATGTGTTTTGTGAGATCCCACATCCATGCTTGGAATATGGCATGGGGATGAATGATTGAAGAAAGATTTGGCTCATCCATTCTACAGTCGGGTGGAACGTGGAAGTCCCATCTCGGGTTTGGATTTTGCATCATTAATGAAAGGTTATTTCTCCTTGTATTTATATGAGCATTTAATGGATTATATGTGGTCTATGTGGCTGTACTTTCATGAGTATTTCTACTGTTATTATGATGGTTATGTATGTGTCTTATGAAATCAACTATGTATGGATTTCATCATGTTTTTACTTGTAATTTAATGATAAATGTATCTATTACCTAATGGATGGAATGACAGTTGATGTGTTGATGCATCATTGGTTCTTAGTGATTCTTAGCTAAGTATGAGACGTATATGCTTAGAATTGTTAATTAAACTTGTAGATTACACATTTGCAATATGTTTGACGAAATGCCTGTTGTGGCTAGTAGGGGTCTAGTCAAGGTCTTGAACAAGTATTTTCTTTAGTACTGTCATTTCCATGTTATTTTACTGATCTAAAGAGATGGTTCTATTCTGGGCAGTGACCTGGGCTTTGGGCCTTAAAAATTGGCCCAAATCCCAGAGTTGTTGGCATAACACTGATAGTTTTTTTCTCTCGTCGGTGGTATGCAAGCCTGTGAGAGTGACTTTGGGTTTCTGGTCACCCTCATTCCTATAGCATGGGAGTGACTGAGGCTTAAGCTGTCCAAAAGTTTAGTGGGACCCTAAGGTAAGTTGTCTAAAGTATTGGACTGGTTCCTAAGGGTCCTGTAGCTGATGATTAATGTTTGTATGGTGTGTTTCCATCGGTTTCATTTCCTTAACATGACTTAGGAGGTCGAATCATATCATAGTGGCCTCTCGTCACATGTTTACCCTAGATGGATAGTTTCTTAGGTAGATGTGGGAGGAGGGTATTACATTCAATCCCAATAGGTTGACCTATGACATGTTCCTTCGAATTTGGAGAGTCACCTTTCCCATTTCCTTTGCAGAGTAGGGCTAACTAAGCATATTCTTCATCAAGGTATACAATCACATTCCTTTGGCCTATAATCTTATATTGGCCATGCTTTGGTGCCACATGGAGAAAGTGGATTTTGACAAAATGAAAGTTGTCCATATTACACTATTGTAAGTATTTTCATATTGTCCCAAATTGGATTAAATATGTCTTATATCTTTCGAAAAGAATAACCCATATGTCAAATATAATGGTGGTGGTGGAGGGATCAAAGCCATGGAGGTACATAAGCAAGGAGTAGAATATGGATATGGGCAATACAAAAACATTGGTAGAGAAGTGGTGGGATGTCTATAACAATCTATCCTTAATCTTCAAATCATCTTATTTAATACTTGATTTGGAGACCTTCTATTGGTTGTGATAAACAACAAAAAACTCTTACTCGCATTTGAGATTCCTTGACAAACCTTTTGGTACTCCTTTTCTTGTTTCTTAGGTACTAGATTACCATGTTAAATGGATAAATTTGGCCTATTATGTATTATGATTCATGTTTTTAAAGTGGTAACATGACATTTTTAATGAAACACAAATACAAGGCAAAGTTTACAATGTGTCTTACCAAAAAAATGTTTTATTGCCTGTAATATTATTTGACATACCATTAAAGATTATTGATATCTTGAGATATTCAATTTCAATGCATTCACTACAATGTAGATGTTTATGTGGTCTCCTTTAAATTCCATGTTTAAGATAAATCAATCATAAATTATTGACAAATATTTTTCTAAGATGCAAAAGCTAAAAAGAAATAAGGCAAAACTAATACATATGTTTGATTGTGAAAAATAGACATTTCTAAATAGTAATTTGTTACTTGAATGAAACATCATAAAACAAATTATACACAATTCTAATGGTAATTACCTACCTAAATATGAAACATCACAAAACAAAACACATCCATCCCAATTAATATAAATCCATTAAGATTTAAAAACAATGAAAATTTAAATATAATTTTATATTATTCACATTTCTATAAGTTAATAATGAATTAATGAAAATAAATAATAATATATTGCCATGAAAAGTTATTAAATTGTTAAAACATGGGTATTAAATAATTATTCTAAAATTCACTATTGTTAGATTAGCCTTAGTGTTGTATAAAATTATTTTAGTTAAAATCAAGACTAAAATATTTTTTAACTCAAAAAGGAATTGTATTGACGTATTACATTCTTCTGATTCTACAAAGATTCACAAAATCTCAATATAGATTGGGACATACATCTAGAATCTTAAGAGCTTTAACTAAATAAAAGTTCCAAGTTGGCTGGCGAATTCAACATATTTGCCAAAACTACATATGGTTCAATAATGCACTGTTAATTTTAGTTAACAATGGTATGTTATATGCTTAACACAGTTAACTCAATGTCCTTTTAGCAGCCCAATGACAATTTTCAATTTATTTATCCATAAGCAATCATATTGACAGTAACTATGGATAGAACATGAATAACAAATGGTAGAAGACGAGCCAAGACAAGAGAACACCAACATTGGTGAATGCCAGGGAAAAACCCCAAGATGGGGAAAAACCTTTGATCAATTCTTCTTATTATTATATCAAATGTTCAACAGAGAGAGAGAGAGAGAGAGAGATTGACAACAAAGTCAAAATTGACTTGCCAAATGATGATTAAAGAAACCCTATCAAATCTGAAATTTTCTGCAGTAGTCAACAACCCCAACCATAAAGTCAATATTGTCCAAAGAAGCAGAAAACTATCCTCAAAGAAGCTCGGTTATACCTAGTCAAACTCGACCTTCTAAGGTGGTCAAAGTCAGCCCAAAATAGTAGTGAGAACAATGGTCAAATTTTGCAGTCAACCCTAGTCAATGTTCCCATAACACCTCAGTTTCCTTGCCAATAGGTTCGACCTCCAAAGATTGAAATTCTAGAAGAAAATCACAGTCAAATGTGGTCAAAACATCTCTGGTCAATGTTGTTTAAACCTGCAATAGACTTTGAAATTTCAGCCCTACAATATTTCCTCTTTCTTGCCACACGTTTGAGAGAATATGGCTGCCCAATTGTTGTATGAGAAATTCAGATGAGGAGAGAGAATAATGTGTGAGATGAGATGATGCCAAATGAGGTTTGAGGTCTCTCATATTTATATGGGTCATTGAGGGTGAAGTGACATGTCTCTTTGTCTTCATGAGCCTACATGATAATGTGGTCGTCCTTGACAATTTGCACATGACATGTGGGAATAAATTCAAAAACACATTTCATATCATCCAAATTTAATGATCCTTAGGTCGATTTTGGTCCTCTTGAAAAGAGGAATTAAATGAAATAATCATATCCAAAAAATGAGCTATAAAAAGTGGAATTCGGCCCAAATTTCCAATTTTAACACTCCCTCTCAACTTGGGAGAATTCCACCTTCCAATCCAACCATCATCATGCCATCCTGTCATCATGTATTGTCTCTGCATCTCATCTCACCTCTATTTAACATTGATGTAATAATGAAGAATAATCAATTGAGAGTGAGTCACAAGACCTAGCCACTCTCCACTGACTGAAGTCGGTCAAGGGGTAGAACCCCAATCGGATTTGATCCTAGATCAAGTCATTGAACACCATGCATCCATCTGTAGTGTTATGGACCGTATCCACTTTTCCCAACTCATTGCCCAGATGAGAGGTACTTTCCATGAGTCTTGGACTACATGGGTAGGATGTATGTTTGGGAATCCGTAGGAGAAGGTGAACCACTCATCCTATACATATATCATTAATCATAGAGGAAGGTGAACCACTCACCCTGCACAGATGTGTCATCAATTGTAGGGGAAGGTGAACCACTTAGCCTGTACACATGACACCTATAGGGGAAGGTGAAAAACTCACCCTATGGTTGCTCATAGCTCTAAGAAGTACCCCAAGCCCCTAGGAGCTCCGAGAGGTCAATGTCCACCTCAAGTGGGACCCTTATGAGAGGGTCCTTCCACAACTCCAAGTATCTCTTAGAAGACTATGAATTTGAACTTCCCCAAGGGATTTGTGAGGATGTCTACAACCTGCTCATCAATCTTGATGTGTTGGAGACTTATTGCTCCCTGTTGTACCATCTCGAATAAAGTGGTACCTGATGTCAATATGATTAGAGCGGTCGTGGAACATGAGATTCTTTGAAAGGAGAATCCCACTCTGATTGTCGCAATAGGTCACGGTGGAATCCAACATGTGCTAAAATAGCTCACTGAAGAGCTTCCTCAATCATATAGCTTCATAACATGCCATACTAGCAGCAATGTATTCAGCCTCGACGGTGCTTAGAGAAACCGATTTATGCTTCCTGCTCATTTAAGAAATCAAAGTAGATCACAATGAGAAACAACATTCATACGTGTTCTTTCTATCCACCACACTTCTAGTCCAGTCAACATCAGAATATCCATTTAATCTCAAATTCCCGGTAGTGTATTTCAACCCATTGTTGATTGCGCCATAGAGATATCTAAAGATATTCTTAGCATCAATTCAATGTATGTGATGAAGATAAACCATAAATTGACTCAAAGTGTTCACAACAAAGCATATTTCCAGTTAGAAGTTTAACAACAACATTAGGGTCGTCACAAGGTGTTGATACTCAGAAGGGTTTTCCAATTAAGGCCCAACAGAACTTCCACATAAGTTCTTGAAATTGAGTTCCATCAGAGTAGACACAGACTTGCAATTCACCATCCCACATCTCTCTAGTATCTTCACAATGTATTTTCCTTGAGAAAGGAAAATCTTGCCTATGTTTTTCTAGACTTTTAGGCCTAGGAAGTAATGCGTCAGTCCTAGGCCCTTCATATCAAACTCAACTCCCTCTTAGATTGATAACTAAGAGATTCTGCACTTGTTAGAAAGAGATCATCAACACAAACGACCAAAATAAGAGGCATGTCCTTTTCAACCTTGAAGTATAGGTTAGGATCAACATAACTCCTCGTAAATCCCAGCTTCACGAGATAACTATCAATCCTTTCATACCAATCCATAGGGGCTTGGTTCAACCCATAGAGATATTTCTTCAACTTGCATAAATGTTTCCTTCAATCTTGAACCTCAAACCCTTGAGGTTGCTCCAAGTAGACTTCGTCCTTAAGTGAGCAATGCAAGAATGCAATTTTGACATCCATTTGATGTATTCTCCATCCTTTGTTGGTGGCAAGAGAAATGATAGATTAGATAGTGCTATATTGGGAAACCAGTGCAAATATCTTGTCATAGTCCACTTCTTCCTTTTGAGAGAAGCTTCAAGAAATGAATCTGGCCTTATATTTTTCAACACTCCCATTAGCTCTGTTGTTCCTTAAGAAACCAATTTCTTGGATGTGGAGAAATTGTGCTTAAGACATTAAATTTTATTATGCATGTCACTTATTTGATAATATATCTTCATTTTAAGGACCTGAAGGGCATGTTAGCTCTACTATAGATTCAGTGTTTGAGGGTCAAAATCAGGTTGGAAAAGGCTAGTTTTGGTTGCTAAGGACCTGGCAGTACAATTTTACCCTTCCCCTTTTCATTGGCCTCATTCCCTTATAATGTCGTACCTCTGTTTCCTCCTTTTTCTTTAGTTCTTTTTATTTCCTTTTAAACCCATTTTTCCCCTTTAAACTCCCAGACATATCTATTTCGATTCTATAAACCCTGAAAACCTTTAAACCTTGAATTAACCTTTGTTTTTCATGTGAGCCTGGGCTTTATCGTTTTAATCTTTTAACCAATGCATATAATAAAGTTTATGATCCTTAGTTTTAATATAGCCCGGGCCCGTGGTTTTATTTGTCACATCACCTGTCCCATCACTTGTTATATCAACAAAAATGTGTTGTAGCCTGCCACCGTCTGATTATCCCGCATTCCATCCAATGGTTATCGCGACCCCCGCTTCATCAATCCGCTTGTTCGATAGCCCCCGGGAAAGTGGTTTTCCTCGCCGTTCTCCCAACCATGTGTTTTCATTTCATTGCATCGCGCTGCTTTATATGTACACCGCCTTTGCCCGAAGATTAGTGCGATGAAACCGTTTACTTCCATCCAGTACGGTTCTCGCCCGCTAACCCTTTCGCACCTCTATCGCACGTCGATCGTCGGATCGACCTAACCACGATCCGACTGTCCACGTTCTTTTCATACACATGTCTCCCGATAGCTTCCCTGCATCGATCTTCACCATTCGATTTGCTGGATCCACAACTAATATTTAATCCTACCCCTGTTTGCTTTCGATGCCTCCTGCTAGTAGATCTTGGCCATCCTTCTTGCCATCTGACGGCCAGTGTTCCTCCTCGACCCTTCGTTCATTTTTCATGTATATTACTGTGTTCTTGGACAATTTTGGGTGCGTGGAGAAGCAAGTTATGATCCAGCTACCTGCATTTAATCATTAGCTACCATAGTCAAGGAACAGCATGGTCAAGGACAGAAAGGACACCCTCGAGCAGTTCAACCATGCATCAGTTATGGAAGTTTATTCAGTCAACATTCACCTATTCGAGGAATACATAAAAGTACCAAACAATGTCAAATTTTTAATTAAAACAGACAGAATGTATCAAAGCCCTCAACATTTTGTAAATGTGGTTGGTGATTCATTAAGACACCTCCACACATACCCTAGCAGAGATTTTTGTAAATTGATTCTATATATACTTAGAAAAATGATGTAATCAGTTTGATGAGGGTGAGATGAGTGCTAATATGTTGTAATATTCAACTCCTGGAGACTGTAACTACAGTGAGACCTGCAGTGTGTGGTCTTCATTTCCGACTAATACAAGCTTCTTTTGCTGTCATTTGCTCACTTTTCACTTCTTCTATGTTCCAGGTTGTGCCTGTTTTGCAATTTTTCATGTACTGTGAATGTTTAGCATCCGAGGGGCTGTCATCCCACCTCTGTGTTAGGATTTAGCATGTATCATTGAATTTGCTTGCAGGGTTCTGTTTTTTTTATACCAGAAGAGCTGTCATCCTCTCTAAGTATCAGATAATAGATTTACAGACCTCCTTACTGGTTACAACTAGCCATCACAGGGTCCTGTGTAGCTGCTGGTGTAGTCAGTCTTCTCCATCATCACATTTTTTTTAAACTATGAGTAATTGGTGGTTAAAAGCCTTGTAGTTTGGGGGTGTTCACCCATGTCTAGGGTTAATCATAGTAGGAGTGGTTATTTGGCTTGAATATGCAGCATCTCTTTCATTCATCCATCATTTTATCCAACAATGTGTTGAGTTTGTAATGTTCCCAAGCATCACTGATATACAACCTAGGTGAGTTTCTTGGGGTGCTAACATTAATTGGCGCCGTTGCTGGGGAGAGGAGAATCGAAGTTCAGCTTCCCTGGGAGAACGACACAGCTTCAACATTTGATGACAGACAAGGTTTTAACACAGTATTTTGGTTGTAATCATCTGTCTGGAAACTCCATTGGAGGAAGACCATCATTTGGCGACTCCACATTGAAGTTTTGGCTTAGTTTATGAGACACACTCGACAAAATCCTCAGAAATCTCCTGTTGAACCAGCGCCTGAACCTAAGAAGATTGTTAAGTCGAAAAAAGTTTCACAAAAAGGGGCATCAGGATCACGTAAGCCTAAGAAATCTAATTCATCTCTAAAAGACAAATTTGTTGCTGAAGATATACAGATTGAAGATTTAGAAAACAACTCTGTTAATAAAGAAAATCTTTAAGAGATCAGTTCAACCCCTTGTACAGTTAGTCCCCCTTGAATCTCAGTCCAAAGAAAGCATCCCATTCAGTCCAAAACATCCCTTTATCTCTACCATCCATCACATTACCCCTTATTGCTCAATCTGCTACTATTCTTCCAAATATTTCAATCATGGCAGGATAGCAAGCACCTACAAGAATAGAAAGAATTGTAGCTGCTAGGTATGGACCATTGGTGTTTCCTGTGCCTCTAAATCCTATGCCTGTGGGGAAATATCATAAATATATGCCTAAATTCACTGGCACAAAGGGAGTAACAATAGAAGAACACCTTGAAGCTTTCTACAGTTATGCTGATAATTTGGATATAAGTGAAAATGATGTATGGATGAGAGTTTTTGTCCAGAGCCTTGATGGAGAGGCTAGGAAGTGGTTCAGAGAATTTCCCCAGAGATCTATTTCAGATATAGAAGCATTAGATGATGCATTTTTGAAGAAATGGGGAGATAATAAGGATTTGCTATATTACCATACAGGGTTTGGTAATCTGAAGAGGGAAAATGGGGAATCAATACCTGATTTTAATAAAAGATTCAATTGAATGTATAGTAAGATTCCAGCTGAGGTAAAGCCTACTCCTACCTCTGCCAAACTCACTTATGCCAATGCTTTTGACTCAAATTTCTGCCTGTTATTGACAGAAAGGAGATGTTCTTCGCTGGCAGACATGCGGGATGCAGCCCTAGAAGTAGAATCCAATATCATGGCTGCAGAGAAACTAAAGAGTCAAGCTGACAGGAGAAGACAAAGAAATTAGGCATCTGCTTCTTCTACATCATCTTTAGAGCCTAAATTAGATAAAATGACTAAGATGATAGAGTCATTGGCTGCTGAAATTTCTAAGCTAAAGGTTGAATAGAACTCAGGAAAAACAAGGAAGCAAAATACATTTGCTCCAAGAAATCATAATCCTTTTAGAAGAGCAAATGAGTTGTTACAAATAATGCAGAGGGGTGAAGATTCAAAAGAAGATCATAAGGTTAATGCTCCTTTTCAAAATGTAGTTATGGAGGAGGAACAATTTGAAGAGGATGAGGATGAAATTCACTGCATGGAAGATAAAGGCAATGTTGCATTTTTGACATGGGTTGAATATGAAGAATCATTGTTGCAAGAACAAAATAGTCTGGAGTGGGACAGAGGAGCTGTTCTACAAACCGGTGGCCAGTAGAGATATAATCTAAGATGCAATGCAAAGAATGCCAGGGAAAATGATGCCCAAAGAGCTTATGTCCAAATTGAACCACAGAATATCAAGCAGAGAAGACCAGCAGCTGATCCAATCATCCTCAAAGCTCAAGTTCAAGAGGTAAAAATTGCTAATAAATTATCTTCTTCTTTCAGCTTTGAGTCAGAATCTCAGATATGGAAAATGTTTGTGCCTCTGTTTGAGTTGGTGAAGAGTGAAGTGTTTAGAAATCTTATACTTGAAGCCCTTGAGCTAGAAACCAAACAAATCTCCATTGACTCTGTCAATTTGCAAGCTGACAAGCTTGCCATTGTGCTTAGCCCTATGATTGAGCCTGCTGATAATAATTCTCCATCTTTCTATGTTTCATTGACCATTCATGATAAAATCCTCCATAATTGCCTACTAGACACAGGGGCCAGCCACATTTGATGCCTAAAGATGTCATGGAAGAGTTAGGCCTTGATATCACTAGACCCTATCATGATTTATTTTCTTTTGATTCAAGGAAGGTGAAATGTCTTGGATTAATTAAAGACCTGGCCATTACCTTAACTCAGTTGCCCATGAAGAGTATGATGATGGATATGCCTCCCAAGTTTGGTATGTTGTTGTCCATAGGGTAGATCAAGAGACTAGGTGGGAAATTACAAAATGATTTATCTTATGCCACTGTCCCAGTATTTGGAGGAGAAAGCAGAAGATTTTACAGAGAAGCACAGTTGGCATACATTATTAGTGATGAGAAGAATCCTACAAATCATCTTATATATGCAGTGGACACTGATTTTGGAGCATGCATTCTCCAAATATAAGAATCTCAGAGGGTCGTAATGCAGCTCAGGAAACCAATTGTTCAACCCAAGAAAGAGCACAAAGGTCATGTTTGGGAGATGTTCTTTGACGGAGTGTGTTCCAGGGAGACAGCAGGAGCAGGGGTGGTGCTAGTATCTCCACAACAAGAAAGCATTCAACTATCTTTTAAGCTGGTTTTTTAAGTGACAAACAATATAGCAAAGTATGAGGCTTTGCTGTTGGGATTTAATGCAGCAAAAGATAGAGGAATCAAGAGCATAAAGGTATTTGGGGATGTTGATATGATAATTCAACAAATAAATCAAATATTTCAGGAAAAGCACCCAAGGCTGAAAGCGTATAGAGATGAGGTATGGAGAGTCAGAGATTATTTTGATTTTTTCTGTATTTCATACATCCCTAGAGCCCAAAATCATCTTGTTGATTCCCTTGCTATTTCTACTAGTCTATTTATACCTCCCATGCCTCCCAGACTAGTATATGAAGTCCAAATGAACTATAGACCATCGTTGCCTAATAATGTCCTGCATTGGAAAGTTTTTGAAGATGACGATGAGTTGAATAGGTTCCTTCAAGTCATTGATGAATTTTCTAAGATGGAAATTGACGAAGAAAATGACACTTTGTTAGAAAAACCCCAATCCCAGCTTAGAAATAAAATTGGTAAAGACAGCGTTGTCCAGCTTCCTAGCAACCATATTCCTAAGGGCCTAATTCCCCTTGAAAGACGGTTTGACCAGAATGATGTTCCTTATAAACTTGCTCAAAAAGAAGACCAATCTGCAGTTTGTAAGCATGATATAGGAAGCCCAGGTCAGCCTAGGTATGTGAATTTGTCCACTCGTTTGTCAGTTGACCAAAGTACTAAATGCTGCAATTTAATGAGGCAATTTGCTGATGTGTTTTCCGGGGACTATGGTGATTTGAAAACTTATGATAGGAATATAATTTAACACAAAATCCCTCTAGAAAAAGACATTGTTCCTTTCAAACAGAAGCCAAGACCAATAAATCCAATTCTTCTTCCATTGATTGAAAAAGAGATTAAAAAGTTGTTGGCTGCCAAGATCATTGTCCCTCTTTGGTATTCAAAATGGGTAGCCAATTTAGTGGTGGTGAGGAAGAAGAGTGGTGAAATCAGAATGTGTGTTGATTTTAGAAATCTGAACAAATGCTCAATGAAAGATAATTATCCCTTACTGAAAATGGGGCATTTGCTGCAAGAGGTCTCAGGAGCTAGGGTCATGTCATTCTTGGATGGATTTTCAGGCTTTAATCAGATTGTTGTGCACCCAGAAGATCAAGAAAAGACTGCATTTACAACTCCTTGGGGCACTTTTATGTATGCCAAGATGCCATTTCGATTGATGAATGCTGGAGCCACCTTTTAGAGAGCTATGGATATAGCATTTGTGGGAGAGAAGGACAAATTTGTGCTTATCTACCTTGATGATATAACAGTTTACTCCAGCTGTTGTGGGATAAACTCCCCTAGGGTCTTGGGTGGATACCCTAGCAGACTGGAGGTTATCTATACAAAGAAACACACATTCCATACAGCCATTATGCTACTATAAGCAAACTCTACGATAGGGGGCGTACCTGAGGTCCTACATTTGAGAAGAGCCTTCCAGGGTCCAAACCCTTCTTCGAGTTCCTTTTGCTCCTTTGACCTGCAAAACAATCCATTCAAGAAAGTACAACAGTATATGGACTAAACATCACAAAGAAACTATCTTCATATTATAAGGAAAGGTAGTTATTTATGCAATTAAACAATCGTTCACATATGAATCATAACATGAATATCATAAACATGAAGAAGATCTATATCAGGAACAAAGACATGTGTTTATTTTATTATAGACAAATAAAGTACAGAAAGGAATAATTTCACCTAATTCTTCCTTTCACAGGCTCCAAGCAGAACCGTCTCTCGGATTCGTCCAGTCTCAAGCCTTTAACAAACTCCTTCCATGAATGATATCTCAAGTAGTATGAAAACATCAACACACACAAGGAAACAAGGGTTTCCTGTAGAATGGGGGAAGTCCAGGAGGCACTAGGATCTTCAGACCTGGTCAAGGAAATCTTAGCATAATAATATTTCTCTCTCTTCTCTCCTCCCTTAGGCCTTCCCATTGAAGCCTTTTTATACTTCTCCCAAAGTAGTTTTTTAGTTGGGAATTCATTGGGAACAGTTGGGCCACGGGCACTAACAGGTAATCAATAGGTAAAACTTGTTATCTCTGCCCAAAATTAAGGAGATTTATATTTTTTAAGTGTTTTAAGACATCTACGCAGGTTGAGTATACACAGACCCGCATATACATGCTTTTAGCTCAGGGCAATGTCGCGTATAGGGAATAAAACACAGTTTTTTAAATTTGGGACTAGGTTTGGATGGAGGGGTTGCCCTAGGCCATGAGTGCAGCATCACAAACCACAGGAGTGAGATTTCGAGCTATAGCAGATGCCCCCTAATATATGAGGTCAGAAGGGGTACATGATGGCCGAAATATATTAAGCAAGTTCATGGAAAGGAAATCTGTCAAAAACTGAGAAGGACTGCACTAGAATTCAAACTGCCAAGCCACAAAAGGAGATTAGAAAGAAACACTGTCTGAGGCGGGCATACCCCTGCTTAGAAAAAGTACAGCATGTCTGCATATCAAGTACAAGTGGATCCACTAAGTATACAAGTATAAATGATTGGAAAATACATAATGGATCATCTGATCATGATCGAACAAGTACATGTCTGAATGTCACATATAAGAATGTCAATGATGCTGAAAGATGAAGTGGATCACTGATATCAAAGACTGATCCCAAATGAACATGATAAAATAAGATGGCACTACACTGCAAACTTAGGTGCCAGCATATAAAATGTCGCCATGAGTGACTGCAACATATAAGGTGAAGTGGTATCAACTAGCAGCAACGGGAGCAACTGTGAGGTGAACCAATGAATGTTGATACAACCTGAGGTCTTCACCGACCACCATGGTACATTTCTACAGCATGGGAATAAATGATCTGAAGTCAACCATGTGAGAAATCATTTGATTACCGATCATTGATGTATAACATTAACAAACGCGAGACTACTCACCGATAATGATAATGAGTGTCAAGGTACCCAGCACAATCTAACAAGTGTGAATAGATGAGCTAGAGTCGAACACTTGTAAGAATCTATCGATCAGGAGACAGTGATGGTTTCCCACTGTCGATAGCGAAGGATCTTCCACTAATGACTGCAAACCCCAAGGTACTGCAAAATCGACTCTAGATCTTTTCCCCAGAGCAATGAGTCGAAGTCGATAGGGAAAGATCCACTAGAAGGAAGGCATTAAGGCATCCTCCATCAATCTAGCACAAGTGTAACCCGTAGGCCAATAATGTGGAAGGAATCGGACGAAAAAGATGTAGTAACCTGATCGAAGTGTGTTTCCGGCGTACATAAGATGTGGCTAGCGCACGGCTGAAACCCTCTGAACCAACCAATAATGAAAGTTGACACAGAGGCGAGGTATCCACCAAAAGGGTCAAATGGAAACCAAGGTACTGCACGAATCCCAATGTGTGATAATGTATGCTGACGTCGAACACAAGGGAAACCACTCAGTCAAAGACCCATAATACTGATCGATGCTGAGCACAAGGTAACCTATCAATAATGAAAATAGGGCCAGGGTGCAACTCTAGGCCTGCCCTCAGAGCAAGATGTCGTCGTCGATAAGGACAAGACCCGCCGGCAAGAAGTCAATGGAGACCTTCTCAAACCGGCACGAGTAAAGGACCAATATAACTGATGTGATGATAGACATAGTACTGACAACCAGGGATGGCTGACTGAAAAATAACTCAAGAGGCACCACAGAGAGGCTGACTTAGGCTAACTTCCCTTGAACAAAAGCATGACTCAATGTGACTATGTGGTAGCATATGATGACTCTGTATAAGCTCGTTACGTAGGAGGCACAAATGAACCCTCCATATGATTGGAAGAGATAACCAATCGGGGGAGAACGGACGCAATAACAAGGTTAAGGCATACCTAAGTCAAACTAAATCCCACCCAAATGGAGGAGACTTTGCTTTGAGTGGTTTGTTCAAGGGCGACACGACTGACTCTAGCTGCCAAAAATAAATGAAGATACTATCTCGTTCCCACTCTTTTTTGAATATATAATTTTTTTGGTCTTTTTATTTAAAGCTGGAAAAAGAATAAAAGAATGCTATAGTATAGTGGAAAGAACGAGTGTCAGCGAAGCAGATGATCTAGTTCCTGGGATTGGAACATTCCTATGCTCAATGTAGGGAGGCAAAAACTGGTCAAAGACACTCAAAGGTGTGTTCCTTCCACGGGTCAAGGTGTGTCAAGTTGCGTAAGTTAAAGGTATGCAAGTTTGATTTAGCAGTCATCATGGTCAAAAGTTGGCTTAAACACGAGTCCAAGTGAAGCCGGCTCAAGGCCAAAAGGTGGAAATAGTCAAAATGCAATGCAGTAGTACAACTCAACACAAAGGATCCTCTAGGGTATAAGGCCAGAACGAAGCGAAGAAGAAAAGAGGAATGAGCCTTCATCCTATAAGTCATGGCAGGACTAGAGAGGACTCCCGAGCCTACTCAAAACAAAGCAACATGGGAAACAAATGTCATTGAGGTGCTAACTACGATGCCCATGTAAAGTATGGCTCTACTATCGTGTCATGATTTAAAGAATCGGCGAGTGAAGATGGTTTGCGAACCATAACATAATGGGATCGGCCCTATGGCAAGTGTATCGACAGATGGAGACTAGTATGCATAATGCAACGGAAAAATGGCTTCCCTAACCTATATGCCAGTGAGAAAACAATACCTGCCATGACGGGTCAGCAGTCATGGAACCATCTCAAAATTGTCGAAAACGTCCAAAATGTCCATTTTCACCATTTGAGTTTGAGAGCAGAAAAGTGGAAAGCAAACTTCCCATACGCCAAATTCAACCGTTCAGATTCTTCCAAAGTCTCTAGGTAACTCTTATTCTCATCTTGTAATTGATTGTGACTATTTTTATAAGTTTTAATTAATGTTTTACCGTTGAGTTTTTGCAAAAAAATCCTCTGTGGTGTATATGCGGGTTGGTAATATGAAACCCGCGTACACGCGGGCCTTACACGCGGCTGTGTGTAATGGGACCCGCGTATACGCCACGAACATTTCAAACACAAAAACTAATGGTTGAAAATTGTTTTTCTTTCAGGATGCCAGTCACTTGGCGAGAAAGAGAGCATACCGCAGTAGATGATGAAGTTATGAACAGTCCTGAGGCTTTGGACGCAGTGCGGGGATGTGGTTTGCTAAAGTTCTTTCAATTTCCAAATATGAAAGCAAACACATGTCTGCTCGAGATGCTTCTTGATTATTGGAACGTCGAAGAGGATGCTTTTATGATTGACCAGATGCCACTCAAGATAGAAGTGGAAGATATCTACTTCATCACAGGCCTTTCCCCAAGGGGAGAGGTAGTACAAGCCCTGGAGCAGTCTCTCAATCGAGGACTACGTACAGATATATTGCCTGGGACATCCGAAGAAAGTTGGAAGTCAGATTTCCATCACACATGTGGCGAGTCTATCATTGAGGATAATCCTATTCACCATAGCTCGAGTGAAAGGATCAGCTTCTCTGCACCAGGCATCACGGCTAACCATGAGCGTGGCAGTTGACTGTCTCACCACTGTGTTTGATTGGTGTACTCCTCTTCTGGCTAGTATGAAAAGCCAACTCACATCTATCAAGAGAGGACAGACCAAAAACTTTGGCTATGGGACTATTTTCTGCTCTTTATTCTTCGAGAGAGTTCTTGCACTTCATCCTAGAGTACCAGTTTTGAACAACACCCCACAAGATCCACGAATGGGCAGGTGGGCTGACCTGATGAAACGCCTAGGAGGTGGGGAGGTCCCACGGACTGCATTTGATGACGACTTCTTTTCCTGGTGGGATCAGCAGATCATCGTCGTGGATGACTACCCCTATGCTGGGTTGGATTTCCGAGGAGATCTCGATCTAGCATTACCACCGACCACAACATGGAGCGACATTGGTAAGTAATTTTTGATGTTATGAATTTTTCTGTTTTTCAAATATCATAATGAACTTTGAAAATGTTTTTGATAGGATTCAAATGACTAATATGATGATCACGTTCCAGATATTGGGCCAGTATGACCAGATGAGTTCCCACGGCACAAACATCACGGCCAAGGGGCCGAAGGGGCAGCTGCAGACACGGAGCAGACTCTACACACAGTTCAACGGCACCTGGTGAGACTGACCCACCGATTCCCGATGACGGTGGTAGAGGACCTTCCTGTAGAGATGCAGTGTCATGTGGTTGGCATGCCACGAGACTGAGTCTGCACTTTTAGGCGTGTGGCCAATGCAGTACTTGCCTACTTAGCCGCTCATCCTAAGCCGGGGAATTAGATATAGTGGACATGATTATGGGCATTTGAGTCCCAATTTTGTATATTTTTTGGACAGACTTATGTACACTTGAGATGCTTTATGATATATATATACAGTTGACTTTTTTATGCTTAATTTATTATGATGAATGATTGATGTGCCAGTCTAATGCTTGATTAGCAATAGAATCAGCTAACCAATTATGATATCTTGGAATATGCAAATAATTAATATAAGTAAAATTTGATCTTTGCAGCAACCTCACCCTTAAATAATGGTTATATAAACATGGATCCCTTACCCGATAAATGTTATTTAATTGTGACACTATCAATTGTGAATCAAGATAAACTACCAATGAGTCGATTTCGTGAGAAATTACTTCGGATAGCAAATTAATGAAGGCAGTATACTCAGCCATGTTGTTTGAAGCGGGACCGATGCACACTCCCCTTGATACCAACAATTGACCAGTTGAATAATAAATTACCCAAGCTGCGGAAGCAAGATTCTGAGTGTGCCGACTAGCACCATCGGCGAATCCAAAATAGACCAAGTCATCCATCAACCCTTGCCAAAGCAGACCAAAAGTGTTGATATCAAAAAATCTCGATAAAAAATGTACAAATATACATAATGTACAAAGAAGCCATTTCCTATCTGCTACTTAAGCAAAGTAATTATTAAGATAGAGCATGTTTCCAGGCTCCACCAATTTGTTTCCTTCGAAATTGATTAACTCATATGACCCTTTTGTTAAAACTCTCTTAATTATGAAGGGATCGTACCACATAGGTTTGAATTTGCCTACCCCCAAGGTGTCCTTATCTTGGTCGTAGACCAAGAAGAGGTCACCTTCAAAAAAGACACAAGGCCGGACAGTTTTATCATACTAGTTTTTAACCCTTTTATTATGAGTCTCATTTAATATGGCTGCATCTCGACGCTGCTCATCGAGATGTTCCAAGTGAAGGAGGCGCTCGTCGAGACTAGAGGTCTCTGGAAGGAGCTCAATAGCTAACTTAAGAGATGGAATTTCACATTCGACAGGAAAGATAGATTCCAACCCATAAACTAACTGAAAAGGTGTAAAACCTGTAGTAGTCTTGACGGAGGTTCGGTATGCCCATAGAGCCAGATACAACATAAGATGCCAATTGGATCGATTCTTGTCAATTGTCCTTTGCAGGATCATCTTAAGAGTTTTGTTTACTCCCTCGACCTGTCCATTAGCCTGAGGATAATAAGGAGACGAATGTTCCTGCCGGAAACCTAATTTGAGAGCCAATTCGGACATTAGTTGATTCTGGAAATGACTGCCATGGTTAGTGACAATCTCTCTTAGGATATCGAACCTTTAGATAATCTGATTAAAAAGGAATAATGCCATTGTCTCACTATCATTTTTATAAGTGGGCATGGCCTCAGCCCACTTCGTGAAGTAGTCTACGGCCATGATAATATACTTTTGATTCGATGTTGAAGGCGGATTACAAGTCGTAAAATCAATACCCCACTTAGTAAAGGGACCGACAGCAACAACGGGAAAAAGAGGAGCGGGATGTGCGCGCATCTTCCGAGTATAAACTTGGCACGGGTGACAGTGTTTGACCACTTGAACACAATCTTTGAAGAGCGAAGGCCAAAAATAACAGGCACACAAGATACGTTGAGCTGTAGCAAGCCTTGATAGATGACCACCACAAGCTCCACTGTGGCAGTCATTTAGCACTGACTCTACCTCCTCTAAGGTTAAACAGTGTCGAAGGATTGAATCAACCCCCCGACGATATAATGTATCACCAATGATGACATAATTTTTAGCGAGGTGACGTAATTTGTGACGTTCATCCTTAGAGAAAGTAGAGGGAAACTTAAAAGTCTGGAGATAAACAATGATATCTCCATACCAAGGGTCGAGTGAAGAGATGAGGAATAAATGTTCATCGGGAAAAATTTCCTCATAAACAGTGTCCTCTCCACAAGGAAGCTCAGAAATTAGCTCAACAAAAACCATAGATTTCTTGGCTTTGGCGGACAAGAACTCGAGATCAAATTCTTGTAAAATGACAATCCATCGATTATATTTACCCCCAATCACTTGCCTATTGAGGAAAAACTGAAACGGATTGGCTGTTGCCAAGACAAAAGTTTTGCATAGCAGAATATAATGACAGAGCCGCTGGACAGCATGGATAGCTGCCAAGGCCAACTTCTCAACCGGAGAGTAGCGAAGTTCAGGACCTATCAAGCCTCGGCTCAAATAATAAATCACATGCTCTGTGAGAGCATCATCTTCCTGAATGAGAACCATACCTATGGTTGATTATGCTACAGCGAGATATAAAAGGAAGTCCCTACCATAATCTGGTGGACTCAAAAGTGGGGCAGAGACTAATGCCTTTTTCAAAGCGTCAAACGACCACTACGCAAAGTCATCCCATGCGAATGGAACCCCTTTGCGGAGCAAACACATAAACCCTTTAGTGATCTCGACATAGTTCGCTATAAACCATCTAAAGAAATTAGCCTTCCCTTAAAGACTTTGAAGTTGTCGAATGGAAGACGGGGGAGGCAACTAGACTATTGCTTCCACCTTGAAGGGATCAACCCTAATCCCTTCATTTGACACGATGAACCGTAACAACCGACCAGACGTAACCGCAAAAATGCACTTGTTGGGATTCAACCGGATTTTATAAAAAAGACATCGCTTAAAAACCATTCGAAAGTGACTGGGGTGATCAATTCTCTTTCGATAATGAGCAACGAGATCGTCCAAGTACACTTCAATGATATGTTTGATGTCGTGGAAATTATATGACATGTCCCGCTGGAAAGTAGCTCTGGCATTTTTGAGACCAAACGACATCTTTCTGTATGCAAAAGTACCCCAGGGACATATAAAAGTTGTCTTATGTTAATCCTCAGGACGGATAGAAATTTGATTATAACCTGAAAAACCGTCCATAAAGGAAAAAACCTCATTACCCGCACACTCATCAATAATCTGATCAATGAATGGCGTGGGGTAATTATCTTTTGGACAAGCCTTGTTTAGGTCCCTAAAGTCGATGCATACTTGGATTGTTCCTTGCTTTTTATCCACAGGGACTGGATTAGAAACCCAATCAGTCAGAGGAATAGGGTATATAAAACCTACCTTGAGTAGCTTCTCTACTTCAGCTTTAATGGCTGCCACTTTCCTAGGATTAACCGGTCGAAGCCTTTGGCGAACCGGCTTGGCGTTTTCATATTTCTTGATCTCATGTTGAACTATAGAAGGATCGATGCCAGGCATTTCTTCATAAGACCAAGCAAATACATCTCGAAATTCCTTGAAAAGTTCGGTGTAAATTTGAACTTCTTCAGGGGAACATTCAATTCTGATGAAGAGATTCTCGATCATGTTAGGGTCCCTACAGATGTTTATAGATATCATTTCTGAAATCACCGACATATTACCTTCGGCACGAAAGTTTGTTGGAGCCAAAGGATTTGATATCTTACAAACATCACTAGTGAATAGCTTGGAGAACCTAGATTCCACTTCCTACAATGGAGGAACGAAATATGAACGATGGTGTAAGTCTTCCCAAGGTCGATCTACACCCATCATCACTTCGAGGATTGCTTCTTCATAAGGTAAAACCATATCTAAGCAGTCCAAGCCGAAGGTGGAATCAAAGGCCCAAGCCAGGGCCACATGACCATCTAGCTCCTCTTCGGAAAAAGGAGTAGAATGGTCGTCTATAGAGTTAACAATAGACTGATATCTATGCTCAACCGTAGACATAGGAAATTCCATTTCATTAACTTGTCCTTCAGCTAATGTAGTCATAGGTGAAGGCAAGGTCCAAGGGTCTGAAAAATAATGAGTTCTGAAGAACTCTTCTCGAGAGGACTCCTTAGATGATGAAATGACATTGATTCTAGTGATAGGAGAGGGAAAATCAAAGGTACCCATCAATGAGGAATAGATCCCAACTCCTAGATTCCCAGTAGGTGGGCAAGGGTTATCCACTAAGGGGACAGTAGAGTCAGAAGTTGCTTGAGGATCAATTGGACAATAATCCAACTGATCAACCTTAACAATTTTCCCTTCATGAGGAAAGCAGATGACACGAAACAGAGTCGAAACGATAGCATCTATCCCGTATACCCAGTTCCTTCCTAAGATGAGATTATAGTCTAGGTTAGCATCTATGACCTCTACATCAATATTGACGACCTTTCCTCCAACACATATAGGAAAGGCCAGGATAATCCCATGCAACTTGTGAGAATGGCCATCAAACGTAGTCAGGAGGGTAGGTGAAGGAACAGCCGAAGGAGATCCAATGGCCTTCCAACATGACATCGACATGACGCATGTGGAAGCTCCTTCATTAATAACGGTGCGAAAAATGTTAATCTTTCGGTATGTAGAATTTATCTGAAAATCCATGTGATGAGGGAGTCGCTTTTTGACATTTAACATGTCAAAAGTGAGCACTAAAGAGTTGGTTGGATAAACTGCCCCAATTGCTGAGAGTAAAGCACTTCGCTGAGCCAGACATGACTGGAGAACCTCTAAAGCAGACATGGCGCATGGACTTTGGGCCAGATACTCCCCAATGGAATAATTCTGGGTGGCCCTAGCGTTAGGATTAATAGTCACGCATTTAGCGGAACCTTTCGGTATCCGTGGTATAGTCTCAACAGGGGGTCGCTCAATATGAAGGTCAGTATTTCCGGGAGCAGTTTTATCCTTGGAAGTTTCGGCTTCACCATAATCATGTGACCGAGTAGCCACATGGAAATTAGAACCCATCATGAAAACATTCGATGATTTTTCCCCTTCCTGGCATCCCCCATAGGAGGTACCAGGATTTGAACTCGCGCCAACAAGCAATTGCTGCCCTTGGGGAAAAGGGTTGGTTAACACAGCTTGAGAACTAGAAGCCCCTTACTGCCCTAACAAGCATTGAGTGTCCTAAATCTTTGGGCAGAGATGAGTTAAATGGTCTCCACTACACAACTTGTATGGAAACTTGACTTTCTTTCTAGACTCATTTCTAACCCCACCAGCCATATTGCTGGATTTATTTGTGTCAGCCTTCCCATCCTGATTCTTTTTCTTACCTTGTCCTTTCTTTTTCCCATTGGAGTTTTGATTTCCTTTGGGTTTATCAAATTGGACAACATTAATCGAAGAGGGTTGGGAGGACGAAGTATTAGACGATGTGACTTGGTTGTTTGAAGCAGTTTTCAATGACAACTGCTGCAATTGGCTCAACAAGTTCACCACATTTGTGCCTACCGATCCATCTATCCCATCAACATGGGGACCTGGCTTTGACTTGGCTATTTCAACCTTTGACCTAGGAGCATCTGGAAAGTATTTTTGTAGGATCCCGGACCGAGAGTAGATCAATTCTAATTGCTAGGCCCTAAAAATCGCTTGCTCCTCAAAATAGACTCCAGACATATAGATGTCCTTAGAGATATGAGGTTATAAAGATTTCAGAAACCATTCGAGACGGTACTTGAAGGGATTTCAGCTTTAATGAGCCTCTTTCTCCATCTCCATCCCTAAATATGGTCAGAAATGTGAGTTGTCGTGTCCTGACGAAAGGTGGCCACAAGTTCGGTTCCAGCATCATAATGGACAGGAAACTGGAAATGATTTAGGAAAATGTTAGCTAAGTCAGTGAAAGATGTAAAGTTTCCCCCTGGCAACTCTATATACCATTTGGCTGCATTACCAGTCAAGGTGCGTTGAAAAAGTCTCAACCTCACCGAATCATCAATAAGGGAGTTCAACGAGCACCACAAATGGAATGTGGTTACATGGTCGCCTGGGTCTTCACCGCCCTTTCCTTTGAATTTTGGAATGTCCGTAGGGAGTTTGGTTGGGACTGGAGGCCAGGTCGGATTATATTTAATTGGATCGTTTGTTAAATTTGTGAGGTCTGGCAAATTCAGATTTGCCAGAAATGGAAGCCTAGGAGGACCTTGGGGATTCCACCCAGACTAGGCGGAGCCCCCAAAGCTCTGTAAAGATTGGCCTGGATTTTGGAAGGCACTAGGCTGCCCGAAGTAACCAGCAGAACCCGCTGAACCAAAAGGCAAGCCTTGTGATCTAGCATAACTTGGAGTTTGACCAACTCCGGCCACAAAACCTCCATAACTGGCAAAGTTTCCTCCTAAAGGATTATAAGGAGTTGACAATCCCTGATAAGGATTCGAAGCCGAGGCTAAGGGAGGAATACTTCTGAATGAACTAACCGTGGAGTACGTCCTATTCCCTTGTTGGCCGACAAATGGATTCCCAGTTCCCACACTAGTAACCACAGGGTTAGTCCAACCTTGAAAAGGATTGGTACTTTGTCCAAAAGAAGAGAAAGGCATAGATCCAATTGTTGGGTTGGAATTTCGTATATGACCACTTCCAAAAGGAAAACCCTGGAATGAAGCCGATCCACCCGTCATGGATGTGGCAGCACTAAACGGAACTGACGGAATACCCTATGAATGGGTACCAAATGGGAAAAATCCAGAACTAAAAGCATTGGTTTGGGAGTTTCCACTCGTAGAAGGAATGGAGGTAGACCCAACTAAATATGTGCTAGAAAAAGACCTGAATAAAGAAGCATAGGGGATGGAAATAGTTCCTCCCCCTTGTACAAATATTGGAGTCTGCATAGTCATAGCACTTGTAATAGAAACCATGCTTCCAGTAGTGGTCATCGATGGTAAGTACGAAATGTGACCTGGACTTGACGGTCGATGCGTTAGAGGCCCAACGTATTGTAACACTTCTGGATGACTAGAAGGTAGGGGAGAATTCGGAGCCGCTAATGACTCTGAGAGTTCTTCTACCTCTACGTTGTCTACTACCCAAAAGAGAACTCGATAAAGTACTAGAGTATTTCTCTCTTGTTCTGTGAAAGTACCATGTCTATCTTGAACACAGATGCCCCCAAGAGGAGGATCAATCCCCGATGCATCAGCTACCATGGGACGAGACCCACTGGCAGTATTACCTCTGTGCCTTCTAGGTGAAGGCTCTAAACTTGGTGGTGAAAGACCACGAAGTCTTCAAGACCGTCTAGTTGATCGGTCAGCCACTTTGAATTTCTTGTTAAGATCTAACTAAAGACTCAAAAAATTGAAAGCTAGGCCAACTAGGAGCACAGAGCACACACTATAAAGTCCCTAAAGGTATCAGCCAGTCAAACAACTTCCAAGTATTTCTGCTCTGGGTGATTAGGACCGGACACCAAAATACGAGAAAGTGAAGTAAGGGGCCTTTCGAAGATAGTCTGGGATAATGACGACCCAGTCCTATCAGCGAAGGTAACAGAGGAAGTTACGCTAAAAGCCTAACAACAGCCTGCGCCAGTGCAAGCCCCCAAGCTTCGCAAGCGTGCCCTCCAGTAGTACCGTTGAGAGTGATACAACGTTGACCTCAGGTGCAACGGGATTCCCCTCCGCACCCACCTATGTAGATCCCTAAGAGTAGCAACTAAGGTTACCAACTCGTATCAGAAGCCAAGTGGAACAGTCATGAGGTAAGTTCGGACAAGTAGGAGAGGGGGTATCTCTCTTCCCTGTCTTTACAAACCCTCGTGCTTAACTCCCAGATCTGAAGCTTTCCTGGTCTTCCTAACACTATTAGATTTTCACTCACTATTCAGACTCTTATGTTTGATAGTTTAAAATGGCCTTGGAGAGTTAACTCTCCACTCACCTAATCCAAGGCCCTAAAATATCCTAGAACTTGTTGATGTGTCTAACTTGACAAATATAAAAAGTTCTAGTATATTTTAAATTAGCGCTTGATTTTAATGGGCTGTTACTTAAGTCACGGGATAAGCGGAAGTGAAACTAGTGGTGTTTTGACGCAAAAGAAATTAATAAAAACCAAACTACATTCAAATGCACTTGTTTTCGTTTTTCGATGAAAAGAAATTTCTATAGGGTTCAAAGGAACTTCAAATAAAGCTACAACTTTTTCTTTTCTTTTCTTCAAACTTCACACTCACAAAATCTAACAAAACTATAGATGCCTAGAAAGATGCACAAACTAATCCTAATGCAACAAGTACATGTTGATGCAAAATTCAAAACTACACTTAAATCAAGGAATGAAAGTTGCTTGTTTATCGATTTTTGATTTGCCACTTAGAATGTTTAGATGGAATATAAGCTTTTGTTTCTTATTTCGTCTAAGCACTAAAAACAAGATGAAGACAAACAAATAGGCACTTTCACTCAACAAAAAGGAAAACTCAATCAAAACAAAGTTTAAGAAAGCAACACAAAGTTTCAAAAAGTTTCCTTCAAAAGCAACACAAAAATGACTTTTCAAAAACGCTCTAACAAGACTGAAACTTGATGGCCAAAGAATAGGCAATGCAGCACTTTGCGAGTTTGCAACACAAAACAAGTGAAAACTCAACAAAAAAGGTGCTTCGAAATGCTCTTAACAATCAACAAGCAGCGAGACAAGCTTGGCAATGAAAACCAAAAGATTGAAAAGACAACTTTCAAGAAAGCGTGAACCAACAACTTTCAGAAAGCAAGAAAAACAGATGGTCATAGAAATAAAGTTGGGGTATGCAAACCAAAAAGTCACCAAAACAAAACTCAACACAAAGATTGAAATCAATCTTCCTACCCTGAAGACACAGAGCAACCAAGATTCCTTGCGAGAAACCTTGTGTGCTTAAGAAAAAACAAATGACGTTTGCAAGACCAACAAACAAGACCAACCTTTTCACAATCAAAAGAATTTGAAACAAGACATTTGTTGTAAAACTAAAGATTGTGACAAAACAATAATTGTTTGAAACTAAATCAGACCAGCATACAAACTTCCAAAAACAAAAATATTTTTAAAATCTTGAAAATTAAAGATATACGCGACTGTGTCTACACACAGATGCGTGTATACGCGACAAGGCTTAAGGAAACACGCATATACGCAGTTTCACTTAGGGAAAGATGCGTATATACGCCTTTGTAAATAGAGAAAACAACGTATATAAAAGCTTCCAAGAAAAACAAAAGATATTTTGGAAAAAACTGATCAGAGCTCACAATTCAAGCACTGACTACACAGCAATAGAAGGTAAACAGACAGTTGAGCCTTGATTGGCTTGAATACACCCAAACTAGGAACAACAATAGTGATGTCCCCAGTGGAGTCACCAATTCTATTGTGGGATAAACTCCCCGAGGGTCTTGGGTGGATACCCTAGCAGATTGGAGGTTATCTATACAAAGAAACACACATTCCATATAGCCATTATGCTACTATAAGCAAACTCTACGATAGGGGGCATACCTGAGGTCCTACGTTTGAGAAGAGCCTTCCAGGGTCCAAACCCTTCTTCGATTTCCTTTTGCTCCTTTGACCTACAAAACAATCAATTCAAGAAAGTATAGCAGTATAGGGACTAAACATCACAAAGAAACCATCTTCATATTATAAGGAAAGGTAGTTAGTTATGCAATTAAACAACCGTTCACATATGAATCATAACATGAATATCATAAACATGAAGAAGATCTATATCAGGAACAAAGACATGTGTTTCTTTTATTAT
>APFE031036230.1:51353-64440 GCA_000404065.3 Pinus taeda | reverse complement strand
CCCAACAGCTTAATCTGGGCTCCGGAAGAAATAAGGGTAGTATGTAGATAGGAAAAGCATCAAAAGAAAAATGAATGATGGGTTTGCAAGTCTAAGTGCACCCCCAAACAAAAGAAGAAAAAATGCTAGGAAAGTAGGCTGGGTAGGTAGTTTTGAGGCTGCTAAAATTGCTGACCAGTTCCAGGTTTTCAGGTATCATATCATGCAGGACATAATCAACAAGGATTTGTAAGCATAAAGGCTCAAATGAGGTATACCTGACTCCCCTTCTCTGTTTTCCCCAATCATTAACTAACATCCCCTAAAAGAGGTCAAGATCTGCTTGACACCTCTTAAGTTCCATCATCTTCATAACTCCGGCTTGAGTAGAGATCTGCTGTACTCAAAGTTGTTCCATATTTTCTTCCAAAGTATGGTCCTACCCCCTTGTAACAGCCTAAGCTCTCCCAAACTTAGTGCTTTCTTACCGTCTCCATATTAACCACTAACATTATTATTTAGCTCCCTATTCTTCCCGTCCCCTTATTAATATCAAGTAAAATCCCCCTATGTAATATCCATCCCCCTGGTTGAAAAATAACCATAACAAATCCCAGGAATTGTTCAGTTTATCAGAAACTAAGCAAGAACCCCGACCTCCAAAACCAACTGCCAGATACGATGGACTCCTTCCAAAGTATAAAGTTTCCCCGAGGTAATCGG
This sequence comes from Pinus taeda, assembly GCA_000404065.3. Classification (NCBI taxonomy): domain Eukaryota; kingdom Viridiplantae; phylum Streptophyta; class Pinopsida; order Pinales; family Pinaceae; genus Pinus; species Pinus taeda. The sequence continues at coordinate 63,738 of APFE031036230.1, read as the reverse complement.
ACCCCTTCCGAAACCTCAAATGCCCTCCACACCCACTTACTTGCTTTTTCCCTCCTCAAAGACATTTTTGCATCACAACCTCACACTCTCATATTCATGCAAAACATCACCCATCCGTCCCCCGCCAATGCGATATTGTGATATCGGCGATCGGAGATCACAAATGTCGAGTGTCCAATCCATTCACCTCTCCCTCTCCACCGATGCGATATCGTGATATCGCCGATCAGCAGTCGCAAGCGCCAAATGTCCAACCCAATTATCCCCCTCGTTCCCGCCGACGCGACATCGCGATATCGCATCAGAGTCTCTTCACCACAGTACATCCAGTATCTCACCACGTCACTCTGTACCAGGGACCCACAGCTGACGTCATCTGTCGTACAGCTGATGCCATGCTTACGTCAGCAGCCAGAAAGCCGAAAAAGCTTCGCGCAGGGAGGAAAATCGCACTTCGGAGCTCCAGATCAAGAAACGGAGGCAGTTTCCGATGCGCGATTAGCGCGCTATGGGAAATAGGCCATTTCGAGGAATCTTTGGGGAATCTTCTGATTTCTGAGCCCATTGCGCGCCGAAAGAGCCTGAAAATCGCCCGATCGTGCCAAAGGATCCGGTTTGAAGACAGCAGCAGATCAATCACAGAGTTTAAAGTGTATCAGATCAAATCAGCAGGCATCAAGCGTGTCAAAGAGTATCATTCGACGGTGGAATCCATCAATGTAGCGGCAAAGTGTATCAGCGAATATTTTGAGCAGCGGCCTGAAGCAAGAGAATATTTAATATCTTCCAGCAGATTCATCTAAGGAGGGCGAAACTACTTGAAGCTCTCAGATCATAATTATTGCACATTCAATTCACACCAAAGCCGAACTGCAGCCCCGAAGCACAATCACTCCAGCAGCACCGCATCTAGTCCCCAAGGGCCACCTCGTCACCTGTTCCGATCCAGCTGCCCCCAGTGCAGCCAAAAAGATTTACTTGCATTTAATTCCAGCAGCATTTAGATTTTTGAAGAGTTCTAAGCAGAGCTGTCAAGGTCACCTGTAATGATGTCTTTCCGATATTTTGTTTATAAATACCACCCTAAGCAATGTTGTGAGGGGTTGGTTGGTTGGTAGTAGTTGTTGGTCAGTCTTCTTTCCAACATTTTCTCTGAGCAAAGACTCGCACTGTAACTGCCATATTTTCCGATAATCAAAGATTGCTGAAAGCATGGATTGCGAAACAACTTGATGTTTTCTCTTGGCCAAGGAATGATCACGGAATTCCTGTGTCTCTACATGATCCAATAAGTGTTCTTCTTCCCTGTTTTATTTTATGTTTTTATCACCTTTCCACCTTTCTAAATTGCAGGAAAAAAGAATAGCTTAAGATTTGTTTCATTACACCTTAAGTTCAATTTCTGCATTTTTCAATGTTTTCTCCAGAAACAGTTATGAGCTTGTATTCTTAAATGATCTGGTTTACCCTGTTTCTTTCACATATGAGTGCATGTCTTAGGAATTCTAAACTGCTCCGGGATCCCACTCATCCATTTCTCCTCTTTGTCAGCATGATGGAATGATTCTCTTTTTCCTTTCATCCTTGATGTTCATTCCGTACTTTCAGCAGACCGAGTATTGTATCATGTGTGGCTATCCCGCTCCGTATCCCCTTGTGACCAAGAAAATGCTCACATTAATCTGTGATTCTATGCCCAATGGTTTGAAACTTATGACACCTTACTGTGCCTCTTTGTTTGAGAATCCTACCTTCTTTCCAATCACAGTCAACATTCCCTTGAAGTCAGAAAGCTAGCCTAAAATCATCAACTAAGGTTGAATCAAAAGGAGAGAGCGCTCTCCGATTGCAGGTGGGCTAGAGCCTGCAATCAGAAGATTGGTTTGTGGTTACCTCGGCCGTATCCCTATTAGGAGCCTAGGGACAACCTGAGTGATAACACTACTGTTCCAGTACTTCTTCTTCAAATTTGTTCAGGAAACCATCTATCTCAGTCAATCCATCATATATTAGTAGATCTCTTACCTCTGTTGTTACACAGAATAGTGACTTTATCATCATGTTGCAATTGAGCGTGGTTACCTCGTGTAACTGATTCTGCCATCATTTTATTTCTTCATCTGAACCTGATGTGCATGAGCTTTCACGCTCCCACGAAATCCTACCATCCACTATACGATTCATCAAATCCTGCTCCTGAGTAGTTATCTTGTAGATACAGTCTAGATCATTGTCGTTGTCGTAGTCGCACATCGGCTGTGTGTAGAGCGATCCTTCTGTAGGGTCTAGAGGTAACACTACGCGCAGTGAATTTTTGTCAAAAATCTTTTTGTGCTTCTTTATATTTATCACTTCATTCATGTCAGTGGCCCAATCTATTCCTAGTAGTGCGGGATAAGGATTGCTTTCATCAAAAATATCTATCTTCTTGAAATCTGCAAGTGCGCTTGCACCTTCGATATCTACCATTATTCTCTGCAATCTTTTCATCGATAGGATATTTTGCTAGTTCAACATTCTCAGTTGAATAGGACACCATCACAACACGAGCCTACCCTTGTGCTCCCATGTCTTCTTTGGCATAAAGTTCGCGTCCAATCCTAGATCCAGAATCACTTGATCCATTTCATATTCCCTGATTTGCATAGTCAATCTCATATTCCTTCTTGTTTGTGTTACGTGTTTTCTGAGCTTCCAAACTACACGCGGTTCTCTAGGTCATGTACATCTAGTGATGAGTTACTGCAACCTTTTCACCACTTTGCTGTCACACAGCACCTTCATCCATGTCTCCATAGAGGTAACGAGCATTGATGGGTCCATCTCTGGTGCTAGTTGGTCCTTACTACTTGAAGTGGAGGTCTCCATGAAGCTCTTCTTAGCTTCCATGAATGTCTCCTTTGTGTGCTCCAAATCGAAATATGGTTCCTTTGTTGGAGCCTTGTGAACCCGGGCAGTTTCTTCGAGTTACTTGTGCTTGTTATCTCCTGTTGTGATACCGCTTCAGAGCACGATGTTTACATTTGGGTCCATGCACGGTTCAGACCTCATCATTTGCAGGTTCTGAGTCAGGGGAGGTTGGAGTGTTCCTTTATTGTGCAACCTCATTATTAGTGTGGGGTAGTCCTCTATCTCATGATCAAATTGGGTACAATATAAACAGGATGCCCTCATCATATTTGTAAAATCATGGCCATAATGGCCTGGCCCTCCATAATTGTAATAGATTAGCTGTTCGCGACTCCTTCCTAGTCCCATTCCACCTCGACCTCGTCCGCACCCCTGAAATCTAGTTTGCACCATCCTTGCACTTTGATCAAGGGCTCACATTTCAGTCTGAATCCTATAGGTAGGAGTCTGATCCATCATCAGTTCATAACTTCTACAGGTACACTCATTATGGCCTACTGACATGCAAAAATTACAGAACAACTGTTGGGATGTCTGTGTATACTTCTATAATAGATTATAGTTATCTGTAACATGCTTCCCTCCTATCTGACAAATCTTGCACCATAATGTAGGCGCCACGCTTGACCCTGCTTGTGCCTCTAGTCTTAATGGCATTGACCCTCCTCTCACGAGGTAGTTCACGAAGACTGGACAATGGTCCTTGTCATGTTCCTGGCCTTTGCACTTTATGCGCCATACCTCCTCGTGCACTTCTAGGCTAGTTTTTCTATCTTGTTTCAAGCTCTGCATCTCAAGGCACAAGTTTTTCAACTACACATGGATCTGTTGGAATCAGAGTCTCGTGCATTCTCATTGCGATCTCCAAAGCCTCAGCCTGAGTTGATAGCTTTTATTATGACGACATGTTCCTTAGATGTGGTGTTAGTGATGCTACAAACCATGCGCAGTGCTGCCCATCCATCAAGGTTATGGTGGCTTCATGAAACATACACTCCAGTCTCTGATCTAGCTCCCAGGGGGTCTCACCTGGAAGCATTGAGATTTCCTTTAATTCGATAATCGACTGTGTGTTTGATTTTGGCCAGTTGAATTCCTTGTTTAGCACAGCTTGGATATTTGCAATCCCTACGTTTGATTGTAATTGGAATGCTTAATGTACCACATTAGTGCACGATCCTGCAAGGCACTAACTAGTGTTTCCTTCTTGATCTTATCATTTGTGACTCCTTGTGCTTCCCATAGAGCCTTTACTACGAACCAAAATTGGTCCAGATCTTCATTCCCTACTCCTTTGAATACTGGAGACTTTATTGCGCTTGCCATATTGAACTCTAGTGGGTGGATAGGTGGTGTGGGCAAAGATGGGGGTGAAGATGGTGAAAGTGGTGGTGGTGTATGTGGGGGTCGTATGCACAGATTCCGTTGCCTTATCGGACTGATAAAACTTCTCAGTGAAACTTTCCTGAACTCTTCCTCACTTTCTCATGGAGGTGTAATCAAGAGAGTAGTCTCTAATTCTTTGCTACCTTCAATTCTGTAGATCCTCCCACTTCACGTAGCCCCAAACATCAATTTGTTCGCATCACCCTATTCTCACATAATAGCATTTTAATACAAGTGTTCAAAGATTTAATGTACTTACCTCGTGGTCCTTTGACGAAGCGTCGTTCTGCCATGCCGTAGTTGACTAATATATCGAGCCAATCATCGACATCATGTGATCTTATCTCTTGATGCTTCTATTCTATGCACCAACTCTAGAGTCAACACAATAGGTTTTTTGAGCTGACACCTTCCTGGACTGTTTGCTAGCTTCGCAATCCACTCATACAACTCAGAGGGGAAGGATGAAAAGAAAATTTCATGGATTTCTATATATAAGTAGTGCTGTAACCACTGTTCCTTTGATACTCGTTGATTCCTATTTTCCTGTGCCATGAACTAGTGAATATTTATGTCCAACCACCCTTCAATTTCTTTCTTTTTCAGATTCGAGTGACAAGAATCAGACATCTCTTATGCAGATCCCAGTCCTTGCAACAGAACCATTTGTTGGCTTATTAGGTCCTAACCCTAGTTCAGAGGTGATTTAGCCAAACAAATCCTGGAACTACTGGCCCTTTCGGCAAGAGTCCACGAAGTGGAAACTGAGGTCTCACCCGAAGTAGTATGCAAGGGTGCTAGAACTAGGTTTCTACACCTTGGAGATCTTTGATGGGTTCAAGTGGTCCAAGGTTTGACACTACGTGCATGTTGCTACACACACTTTCCCATGCCTTGCATCTTAAATTGTTGCCTTCACGCAACCCTACTCATGGGTTGAATGTTGTTATTACCCAAGTCCTTACTAATATTCCACTGTTAGTTGATTAACTTAGCCTACTTGTATGCATTAAGTTATACTTAGCAATACAAATCATTCATATAGGTGCGTGCAATAAATAAACATTATATTTTCAATTTATAACAAGCAAGCATTAACCCAAGAATAGATGCACAAAATTATGATAAAAATTCTCTTTATTATTTTCTTCTTCAGTTACAGACTCGACTCTGCCTTGAGCACTGAGCTACAGGGGTCCACCCACTCAGCTGTGGACTACTAAGGCTCTCCACACTCAGCTACAAAGCCTTCTCCTACTCTACGACCCAAGACACACTTAGTCACTTCAACTCTTTCCTATGTTCTCGCTTCCTTATTCCTATTAGTTATCTTTTGTACTTAGAGCCTCGCTCTATTTATACAATCCCATGGTTTGCAGACCATGGGCAGGCTAACATTACATTAGAAAACTAGGGTGGACAACCATTTGACTCTATCATACATTTCGTGCTCCGCGCCCGCAATTTGTGGAGTCTTTACAACAATATTGGGTCAAAACTTGGGCTTTGAGCCCCAACACATGTCTTGGGGGGATTCCATGCCCAACAAAAAACAAGGGAACACACTAGTACTATAGGGACCTAATAGATTTGTAATGCAGATGCATTCTTGGCCACAATATAACATGGTAAACAACAACACATATGGAACATTATAGTTTTGCAATGGTTGGTGGGAAGTGGTAGGAAATCACAATGGACAGACATTTGCAACATGATAGCAAGTGATATAGAGATAGGTTGTTGTGGAAGAATGTGTAACACTAGAGAGAACATAATTCTCGCTAAGAGGGAGTCTATTTTCTGTAGCATCAAATTTTTTCTAGCCATGAAATTTGGTGGAGAGGCTAGAATACATGATATCTCCAAAATGTAAAAATCCTTTCTGAAAATTTCACCTAGAGATGACTCGGTTAAATTATTAACAATTTTAAAGTATTTCCTAAGTCCAAACTTAAGGAATACAATTAATTAATCAGATTTAATAAAGTCAAGGTGTGAATAATCTAGAAAGTCACATGAATCGATCCATAAATGACCTAAGCCATCGATTAATATTTATTATTGGTTGTCAGAGTCCCAACATAAAGACATAAGAAGGTATTAACATGATGATGGGGAAAACACCAGAGACACTTAGAGAATTTTAATTGAATTCGTTTTCTAGAGTAGTAGCAGTTAGTTACCAAAGAGTTTGAGCTTCAGTGGGGAAACAAAGATACTGAGGGAGGGTTAGTGATCTGGAGGATTTGTTCCAAATCCAGAAAGGTAGCAGCAAGGGGCCAAGTTATTCCTAGTGAGGTAGCATAAAGGACAATGTAGTTGCTTCAGATAAGAAATTCGTTTTCAGTTCTAGAGGTTGGGAAGATGGTCCATAGTGTCGGAGAAGTGATTTTCTCGGCAGAAATAGGAAAACTAGCTTCATTAGAAGAAGTTCATAGGCTCGACATAATAGGTTATGCATGGAGCATCATAGAGGTCGACATAGAGGGTCTAGGAGGATAGCTTTTCTAAAGAGAGGTTGTGTCGAGATTGCTTGTTGAAGAAGGGAAATTCCCTTAGATAATTTTGCCCATATTTTCTTGTTGTTTGGATTACTAGTTGGGAATCCATAGATTGTACTCATATTTTACTGTTGTATTGTAATAAAACCCTCACTGTTGTACCGATTTTCCCAAGTTGGATTTTTCCGGAGAAAATTGTCCAAAAATAACAGTGTCATTTTTATGTGTGTGTTCTAGTAATTTCATAGTTTATATCACTATTAATTTCGCAGTTTTATTTGTGAAGGTTGCAGTGTGATTTATTCAGTATTTGTCATAGAAAATGAATTGTTAAAATTAATTAACAATTAGAAGAATACTTTTGAGTTGCTATAGTATGATTTCAATTTTGAATTTTTAATAGTAAGTGGGAGATGTGCAATTCCAAAAGAATATTTTGTTTGATTGGGGAATTCTTACATTCACATAAGTGATCTTCACATCATAATGGATCACTTTTCAAGATAAATGTATCAAATGTATTGGGATCATGTTTCAACTTTTAAATGAGTGTTCACACCTCTTTTTCATTCTTCCATTCATCCCTTTCTTCAGTGATCCAATTAGCTTGGATAATAGAAATGGAAAATAGAAATGCTTATGCATCCTCATCCTTTCTTGAGAGTGCAGTTACAACAACATTTTTCCTCCCTTTTTTGTAGATGATTTGAAAGTCAGAACCCAACATCTCTGTGAGCCATTTTTTGTTGCTCTTCTTAAGATAATATTTGTTCCAAAAATTATTTAAGACTATCATGATCTATTTTTACCTTGATGTGTCTTCCCATTAGGCAGGGTTTCCATTTCTTTAGTGCATGTATTGTTGCCAACAATTCTTTCTCATAAATAGGTTTGTGTAAGTACTTTTCCTTTATTGGACAACATTCAAAAGTAATGAGTTTGAACCTTATTTCATTAAAATAGCACCAATTTCATTACTTGAGGAATCACACTCCACAATAAAGATTTTTGTGAAGTATGGTGTAGCTAAGACCAGTTCTTGGCACATTTTCTCTTTAATATGTTCAAATTCCTTAGTTTCTTATGGAGTGCAAGAAAGTGCATCTTCATTAACTAATGTTGTTCAAGGAAATTTTATTCTCCCATCATTCTTAACAAAATTCCAACAATACCCTATCCACTTGAGAAATCGTCAAAGATTCTTTAGGGTTGTGGGTATTTTCCATACCTTAAAGACATTAATTTTTCTACAGTCTACCCTAATGCCCTCATGAGATAAAATATGACGCAAATATTCCACCTCATGTAGTCAAAAGAAACATTTGGAAAATTTTCATATAATTTTTTATCCTCCAATAGTTTGACCACCCTGTAAACATGTTGAACATGACCCTTACAAGACTTGTCGTAAATTAGTATATCATCAAAAAATACTAAAACAAATTTTCTAAGGAAGGGTCTGAAAATGGAATTAATCAAACCTTAAAATGTGGATGGTGCATTAGTAAGGCCAAAATGCATGACGAAAAACTCATAGTGATCTTCATGAGTTATGAATGGTGTTTTCATAATGTCTTTAGTATTCATTATACTTTGATGATATCTTGAACGGATATCCAACTTCCTCAAGTAAATTGTTCGATGTAATTTATGCAGCAATTTATCAATGACAGGAATGGGAAATTTATCTTTAATTGTGAGATTTTTGAGCTCGCTATAATATGGATGCATACACCATGATCCATCCTCCTTGTGCGCCAATACTACTAGAGCAAATATATAACATTTCCTAGGTTGAAGTATACCAACCTCTTGCATTTATGTGACCATACGTTGAATTTCACTCTTTTGGGAATATGGATATCTGTAAGTTCTAAGGTTTGGAGGAATACTTTCCGGAGTCTACTGAATAGCATGATCGCAATCACAATTCTGTGGGAGGAATTTGGGAGTCTCAAATACCTTATAATGATTCTCAAAGACTTTTTGGAGATCTAGAGAAATCGATGATTTCAATGTTTGAAACTCTAGTGAGAATAATTATGTAATTACGCCTAATTTCTCTTTATTCAAAAGAATTTTAATTCCATTAGAGTTTATTATCTTCCATGTTTTCTCTTATATATCTCTTAATTCAATTTCGTTTCCTTCATAGAAAAATTTGAAGAAACGTTCTTGAAAATTAAAATCTATTGTCCCCAAAGATGATAACAATTGGACACTTAATATAACATCAACACCACATGTTTCAATGGAAATCATTGGAATATTCAATACATATACCCCCATGGTTAGCTTTATATTATGGAAATTTCCAAAGAAATTTATAGTTCCTCCATTCACAACCATGACTTGACATTCTGGCGCTGGATATAGAAAGAAATTCAATTCCTTGGTTACCTGATAATGAACAAAATTTTGGGTACTACATGAATCAATAAGCACGTTTACATTTTTCTTCTTGATATATCCTTTTATATTGAGAGTTTTAGGAGTGGTAATTCGCTCTAGTTAATTGTAAGATATGGTCAGATTCATTTCTTATTTCTCTAAGGTTGGTTCTTGGTGTATATGCTCTTCTTTTGATGTTTCTTGTTCCTTTTCTTCCACCTCTTCACAATATGTGTAAAATAATTTCCTCTCAACACACTTATGACATTTAGTATATTCGCTATCACAATTGTAACAAAGACCTTTTTCTCTTTATTGCTTTGATTTTTTTCGTTTCAACCTTATCTTGTGAGAGGATAGGAGATGCAACACTTCCAATTTTATAGTTGTGAGTTGTAGACTTCATTGTTGCCATAATTTTGCTTTCAATGTTTCTTTCCACCCTGAATGTCATCTTTCATGAATTAGGTTCCCAAAGGAAAAGATCATGTTCGATGTTACCATTTAAAGTCCGTATGAAGAAATAAATATTATTCTCCTCTGGAATATCAGTTACCATGATATTCAATTTTTGGAAGCCCTCGATGTGCTTTGTCATTCTACTCTTTGGTTTGATATTTATCAATTGGCTAAAAATGGCATTTCTTTTTGTATCCTCATAATGTGATATCATTTCCTTTGTAAAGATTGACCAACTCACAAGTGGTTTACAAGAATAAAGACATTGAGACCATTTAAACTAATTGGGTTCTAAGTATAAAGATGAAATCCATAACTTGTGTGTGGGTTGCACATCATGTAGATCAAAATATTGCTCCATTTGTGTTATACATGTTACTAGATGTTTTCATTTTAAATTACTCATATGGATCTTTGGAATGTGGTTGTTCTTAAACCCAAAGTTAGAGTCTCTAAAATCATGATTAGCATTCCTTTTGTTATCGTCACGAGTTTCATGGAATACCTTGTTGCCATTAGGAAGTATTTCATGTAGAAACTTTGTCAAACCTTCCTTAAAATCTCCCATACTAACTTTTAAACCATCCTTCAAACCTTCCATATATTCTTTTAAACCGTCCATATCTATTTTTATTTTTATTCTAAACCATATATCTTAACATTCATCATCACTTCTAATTCATTTTTGGTTACTCTTTGTGCAAGTGAAATTTGTTGCACTAGGTCTCGTAATTTTTTTTTTATCATGGTGCATTTCTTCCTCTTCTTCATTTTTCATAGTAGAGATTTCTAGTTTCTTTCTAGGAATATCCATTTTTTTGTTTCAAGGGATATTGGAAAAAAATAATGATATCTATTATTTACTACACCATTTGAGTTAATTCAGAATTACTTTTCGAACAAAAATAATGCAAATTTAAAAAAATACACACCTCATTTTTATTTCTTTTGGGAGTTTGATATTGAAATTATTTTCTCTCTATAATTTCAGACTCCCAAGGTTTGAAATTACATCTTTTGGTAGCCCTCTAGGTATTCTTTCTAGTGCCATAATTCAAACCATTTTTGGATTATTCAAGGTAAGCCTATTCCAAATCTCCCATGATGACCTGATTATGGATTGGTTCAATAGAGCGAACTCTTATGAGATTCCACATGTCATTTTTTCAACCTTTGGCCCTGAAATTGATACAAATGAAACTAATGTATTTGTACTTTCATTTTTTTTTGTGTAATTTATTTTTTTGCATGAAAAGAAAGTTATGACGATTTTTTGTTGATTGTGAGTTTGAGACTGAATTTTGGAGCATGCACAAACCCTAACTTTTTCAGGCTATATCTCATAAAGTATACAAAACCAAGGTTTGAAATTTTTATATGAAGTTCACTAGGGCTTTGGATTCATGTAGTCAGAATTAAAGCTTCTAATGCCTCGTAGAAAAAAAATGGCAAAAAATCCAAGATGACCTGTTTGAAGTAGTGAAACCCTAGAATCTAAATCTTTGATCCAAATGTTAAGCAACTTGATCACAGTCAAAAGAGAATATAGATCAATTACTTGAAATTTAGTCTCTTTGTGGGGGAATCCATCTTTACATCACATACATGAATAATTCTTAGATGGTTCAATTGACAAGACCTCCTTTGTATATATAGGAGTCTAATGGATCATAATATAATCAGAGCCTACATAACAATAATAATGTAAGGGCACAAAAAAAAAATATGGGGGCTACATGGGCACAACAATAACAATAAGGGTGTTACATAAACAATAACAATAATGAGGCTACAATAGTATTATAGTGACCTAACATTTATTATTCATTAATACTTAAATTTCATATTTTTGCTAATGGTTTATGAACCTTTGAGAGTGTTGACTACAATGTCCATGAAATATTTGTACGAGGAGGATACACAAAGAGGGATCATGTCCTTTTGGCTTAACCACGAAGCTTAGCCCTAAGAATATTGACAGAATAGGAGATGTGCCCTAACAATGGGGACTTGACCAATTGAGCTAACCCTGAGGGCTTTAAAAGTTTACATTATTACATTGTAGTTCCTAAAAAATTAAAATAAAACCCAAATTAAAATATTTCAAATAAATTTATTGTATTTGTATTCATCATAACAATAAATAAAATATACCCCCCGAAAATGGTGCCTAGGAGTGGATGTTCCCCCTTCCTCGATATGATGTCAGATCATATTAAAGAGGGTTACAATTCCCACTATACTTGTTGCATTACATGTACATCTTTCATTTCATTGATCCTGGCATAAAATTTACGCAAGGTTAAATGATATTGGAATATTGTATATGAAGTGAGTTACACGGGGAATCAATATGATACTTATAGCATAGTGGTAGAGCTCGAGGAAATAATTGATAGTATAGGCTACAAGTTGACCATTCTAGCTAGGATATCAACCAACGTCTCCTTCTACTAGGATGTAGTTAGTGACCATCTATAGTGGGTTTTCAGACACTTTTCTAATAGTTATTATGACTCACTAATTATTTTAAGGTGAGTAATATTTTTTTCTTCACATATCAATGTATCTCAAGATTTGGCACAACCAACCCGCTTTTATAAGTGTCTATTTACAAGATATTATAGTTAGATGACGTCTTCACAACCTCAAGACACTAAACTAATCTAGTTTCCCTTTTTCAAACTAAGAGTAGAAAAATTTTATTCTATATAATCCTCATCTAACATAAACCC
>APFE031036230.1:34463-51033 GCA_000404065.3 Pinus taeda | reverse complement strand
TTATGTCTCTACACTACTCTCTTACCTTTGCTATGGTTTGTAGCTTCATCTAGTCATGATAATGAACGACACTTGTTGGTTGAAAACAGGTCGACCAAAAAATTCTCATGTGATTTCTACCGAAAGACGTAGTTTAATTTGAAAATTGTTAGATTTAATACTAAAAAATAATTGATAAAAACTTTTAAATTTAAAAAATTAATTAAATTAATATAATAATATGAGAGGAAATTTTCATAATATGTAATATTTTTTATTATGTGTAATGGTTGTTTTATTTTGGAAAAATAATTTTTTTAAATCTAATTTAATTTTATCATAAATTAGTAAATGGAAAGTAGAGATGAAAAGGGATTTCTATTTCATATTGAAGAGTTAAATCTTATTAATGTTTTTTTTGATAAACAATTTAAAATTAAATGATATATAAAATGATAGTTTACAAACTTATTAATGATAAAATATTAAACAATTTCATTTTCAAAGGTACCTCATTTATTTATCGTTTTAAATTTAAATAATTAAAAAAAATTTATATTTCAACATTGAATTGAAGGTTAAATGTTCAATACTTGACAAAAAAAAAAAGAATGGTAAACGGGAAAAAAAAAATCTAAGAATTTAGTCTACAAAGATAAAATATGAAAGGTTAAAATATTTTCCTGAGTAATGTTTATCTTGGTTAAACATTAATTTTTTAAAAAAATTATAATTTTTTTCAATCAAATTTCTTAAAATTATTTTCCATTAATTTGTTATTTAATTATATTAAAATAGTGATTCAAAAATTTTTCCATAACATCTAATTTATTTTTATATTTTTTTGAAACCATGTTTATTCTAAATACTAATAAAATGGACTCTTTAAATTGCAAATATTAATGGTCAAAATTATGTAATTCAAATAGATAAAGCAAAACAACATTGATGGATATATTTGAAAATATACCATTCAAAATTCTCAAACTTTGTTTTTTGGTGTATTGGATAATTAGAGTAAGGCCATCTTCATACACAATTTTTTTCATACATTAAAGTGGTGAGTGATAAGAATTTAGATGAACATTCAATTTTTATGTCTACAAGAGTCCAAAATTAGAATTAGTTTTCGCTTAATAAAATCTCTTTTAGCCCAAATACACATATGGGGCCTCTAAATTTGGTTGGCCTCTAAAATATATAGTATAATTTGTTAATACAAATATAAATTATGATAAGTTAAGATTCTATTTTTGTTGTGAAGAATTTTTGTATGATTAGATATTGCAAATAAAAAAAGCCAGAATGAAGACATTATTTACAAAATAATTAATCATAAAAACTATAAGTATTGAATTTATTTTCCAATCCAACCTATTTATGGTATACAAAACTAAAACAGTAAAAACTCGTAATTTTATAAAGTCAGTAATCATAAATTGATGTACATGATGAACTTTTGAAAGTAATTAAAATCTAAAGTATATATGATACTAAGCCTTTGATTTGGATTTCTAAAGAAAATGATTTATGTGGAGTTTACAAGAAGAAGGAAAAAATACAATAAGAAATAATAAACTTAAATTTATAACACTTGAACTCATAGACTCATAAATGTTTCTATACAACAAGACTAAACTTTTCTATAAAACAACACTGTTGCTTAAAGGTTAAAATTGTTTATCTTTCAAATTGAATGTAATATGACAAATGCCTTTCAAAACATTTCCCTTACTTTGCATTTCTCCCTTATATGAAACAACCTACGAATAATATAATGTATAAAAATTGTCAAATTTATAATTTACATAACATAATTTTTAAAGAAAAATGATATGTGTAATAAAAAAGAATTAAATGAAGTCACATATAAAATTTAATATCATCATCCTTTACGTTGCAGGAGAAGACTATGCAACAAGAGAGAAATTCAAATTGAAAATAAATATATTTAACTGACTAGACACAATATTTAACTCATAAAGTGCACACAGATTTATGTGGAAATAAATCCATTCAGGGAAACACTATGGGGAAAAGGATCATATTTATTTTATTACAACAACAATAAAAAACATATTACATTTCACTGAATTTTTCTTTCTTTTCCACCCACAACCTTATAAAAATAAATTCTATTACAATATAATGTGTCCAATACTATGGGACAACACCATGGGTTAAGAATGCCATTGATTTTGACAACATTAACTTTGATTTGGTCTTCCACCTAATAGATGGTTGGTAAATCCAAGGATTATTCAATTTCAACATTTCTTTTTATTGTAAATGAAAGCTTATATATTGTTTTTCTATAAAAGTACATAAAGTTAGTAACAAGTACAAGATTTATAGAAATTTTCATTACCTTTCCTATGAAAAAATATAATAAAAATTCCATCTCAATATTGACAAATAATTTTAATTTTAATTCTCATTTGCAATGGAAAATAATTTTGTACACTTCCATGACAAGCTAAAAACTACTTCAATTTTGATTCTTATTCCATAAAATATTCTAAAATATATTTTATAGTACTTTTAATGGGAAACTACTTCAGTTTTCATTCTTATGCTATAGAATACTCTAAAATATATTTTATAGTAGTATACACATCAATGATTGATATTTATCTCTAAATGAAAATTTGAATTTTTTCAATCATTTAATTTATATGGCTATGACTAAGCTAGATATATTGTAATACTAATCCTATAAACTAAATTCAATTTCTAAAATACTCCATAATTATAGAATTTTGTATATACTCTAATAAATAGTTTGGTTTCCTCATTATATGACATGAAATTAAATTTTTGGTTTCCTTATTATATGATATGAAATTAAATTTTTGTTGTTGTTCTTGTATAGCTGTCAATTTTTCATGGAAGTTTGGTGTTTGTCCATCATTCAATAAAAAATGATATAATCAATCTGTTATATGCAGAGAGTATGCATAATCTATAGAATTTAATATGTGAAGAAATATATGACTATATCTTGCATAAAATTTAATGACTCGTGATAGTAACAATGGTTTTTGGTTTATCATGGTAGTATTTTCATCAGAATTTATCACACTATATGATTGGATCCATTGCTCCCATTAGCATATACTCCGTGGATATGATTGTGTTAATGCCATGAATACGATTTGTTAATTATGGAAGCTTGGTACATGAATGAGACTGGCCAATCAAAACTAGCCTACATATAATCTAGTCATGGTACCTTATACAAGTAGAGACTTCGAATCAAGTGTAAATGGTTGCACGTGATTTTTTATAAATATTTATTCGACTTGTTTCAAGTCGTGATAGATATATATGCAATTTTTGTAGATGTGTGTTGAGAAGAGGAATGTTGTCTAATGTAGATCTAAGAGCATTGATTGCAGAATGCATATTTATTGGGATCAACCTATTTACTATCATCTTGAAGGGTCCTCTAGCTTGAGGAGCCTCGTGGAATCATCGTATCCATTCCACACTCTCAGAGGTCATGACCTTCTTGTGAACTAAATCTACTGTAGAAAATTATACCTATCGCATGATGACAAGCACATATGGTCTTTCTAATCATGTGACATACTTTCTCCCTATATGAGAAAATAATCTCATTTGGTTGAGTAAAAATAAATATTTGAGATAAAATGGCCATAGATATGGATTTGAATGCAATATCCTTAAAAGGATGGGTATCATCATCTGAAAAAGAGATAAATCATATCTATGAAATATTGTTTCTGTATGAAACATGTTGAAATCAAGGATTTTATATTTATATAAATAATATTATCATAATAGTATGCATGTGAAATAGGTGATATGATGGATTTGTTTAAGAAGGAAGAGATAAAGGTTTTGAAGCTAGAAAGCTAGAGAACAAGGCACATATAGTGACACTAGAACTTTATGACTTGTAAGCTATGTTATAGCAATTAGACAAGTTCTCTAGGTTGTAAGACTCTAATAGAATGTTCAATATTTCTATTCAATGAAACCTTGGTTGGGTAGATCGCTGTGTGATAGAGAAAAGGATTACCTTAACCTAAAATGGTTAAGAATATATTATTGTTGGGCACTAAGATGACTCCTATCAATCAACTTAATCCTTCCTTCATTAATTCTGTCAACATGGGATTTGTCTTTTATTTGAAGGCTGTCAACACACTGCAAGGATAGAATTCTAAATTATCAAGGAATATGAGGCTATTGTTATGAAAGAATCACATGAAATATTAAATCTTATCCAATCATTACATAATTGTCCATGCTAACAAATTTCTTACTTTGTACTACTAAAGTTTCAAGATTCATTAAAGAGATCTATTCTAGCTCACCAATCACTCTATTTATTTCAAAATGCTCTCAAAAAATTACATGCATACATATAATTACTTAATTCATACTACTACTATGAATCTCACTTTTCCAAAGTAATTCACAAAATTCTCATAATCAAACATCTAAGCTTATGTAACTAATTCACGTAATTCAATCTGCAATTTCAAGAAATATTCAACAGAATTATAAAGTATAAAGTTCAATCAATTATCTGCTATGAAAAAAGAGCAACCATTATCCTTACTATGAATCTCACTTTTCCAAAGTAATTCACAAAATTCACATAATCAAACATCTAAGCTTATGTAACTAATTCACGTAATTCAATTTCAATTTCAAGAAATATTCAACAAAATTATAAATTATAAAGTTCAATCAATTATCTGCTATGAAAAAAGAACAACCATTATCTCAACCAATAACCATATAGCGAATAATTACATGGTAATGATACAGAATAACGAGATGGTAATGATACAAAACATGCAACAGATCCTCTAGGGACTGGGCTCAAGGTCCCTTGAAGCACTTCCTTGAGGAAATTCGATAAAAGAAAACTAAAACAGAGTCTTCAGTGATTTCATTAATATCAAAATGATTTATAGAATAATCTATAGAACCTCAAAATCGATTTTTTGTTCACTATTTCACAGTAAAGAAGAAGAGCTAAAGTTTGGTCCTCATTTCCCCCTTACTTCAATCATATATTTTACATCAACATACTAATAATGGATCTATCCTGAAAATTGAAAGATTCTCAGGATTTCTCATCCTAACTATAAGATCCTTGAATAGTAATTAACATCTCCTTTAGCTATCATTCTCGATGAGGTGTGTGCCTTGAGATGACTTTTCCATAAATAAAGTAACTACCTATTCATGCTAAAACACTCTACATTTGTCCGAGGGAAGAGCAATTGTTCATCAGATCATTATGCACAAAAGTTTACTTAAATTGAAGCTCTATGTTATCCAAAATAGTCAAGTTAAGGACAATACCATTAACTAACTTTCATTAACCTTTTCTTCCCAAATTATTGGAAACTAAAGATAAAAATCTTTAAAAAGATAACATTAACTAAGAAAATAAAGAGAAGAATCATACCATTCTATGGCCCAACAATTATGTCACATATTCACTAGATTTTGAGTCTGAAAGAGTGAGGCTAGATAAACGAACTAGCCTTGATAATATTGTCTCACATAGTTATTGAATTTCACTGTGAAAAGGTATGTCTAATGCAAACATTAAGAAGAACCTGTTCATGTCGAAATCTATAAAGTGAAGGAAAGTCACACAAATATGTATTAAATTTGAAATTTTAACTTTCAAATGCATTTTTGTTTGTGGAAATTGAGATTTCCTATGGAAAACATTTAATGAATATATATGTAGATGGTCATAATACATATGTGCTATCTATTGGTTTTATGATGAAGAAATGTAATCAAATACCATAATATGCAAGTAATCAGTATGTGAATACAAATGTAGTGGATGAAGTAGTGGGAAAGGAAAAGAAAAGGAAAATGGTATTAATATGCTATAGCAAGGATGTTGATACATCTAAAAGGAAAAAAATTGCATACTACTATACTGAACATAAGGCACTTAGAATGATGTGTTATTGAAAACACTCCCGAAATTTAATAATTTCATTGAGAAAGAGACTTATAGTGGTGAGAATACTTAGTGTTTTAAGGGGGTTGTAATGAGTTCATTTAAAACTCCCTTGAATATTGTATTTATGTATGTTAATCATTAGTATAGAGGGAAATAAATGTAAATGGATCACAAGCGTGTAATAATACTAATTATAATAATGGTATGAGGGTGGGTGAGAATTTGGGAAAAAATGGTGCTTCGCATTGAAGCATGACAAGGTCTACGGTAGCATGCGGTTTGAAATTTTGTTGTTGTCATCATTCCTATCACCATCTTCCAGTAGAATGGAGCTCACCATGACGGCTTTCGGGCTGGCACCCTACCCTTTATCCAATCATTACCAACTTTGTTAATTTTATTTGCAGCTATTGGAATGGAGTTTGAACAATGTACACTTTGAAACGGGAACTGATACTATTACCCGTTTTGTAGAAATAGCAAAAACGTGCCCTGATTTTGAAAAGGGGTGATGTAGAACACACATGTATTTTTTAGAGCATAGTTTTTGGCACTTTAAATTTTTTTATCCACATTACGATTTAGAATGGTAGTGATTTTCATGCTGATTTAAAAAAGTGGTAATTTTGCATTAAGCCATTTTTTAAAAGACCTATTTTTTGACTTTAAATTTTCTAATGTATGAAAATGTAAATAATTATTTTCTAAATTTAATAATTTTTGAAGTGGTATTCTTCTTCATATTTTTTTGTTTTTATTTTAATTTATATTTTTTGTAGTGATGTTTTTATTGTTTCACATATTTAAAGAAGGTCGATATTTTGAATTTTTGATATTCTACGTATTTATACATCGTTAATTAATATTTCAATCCAAATGAAATAATTGTCTCTAAAAAACAATAACTTTTAACAATTGACAAAAAAATAACCATTTTTAACATAAATATAACTAAAAAACTACACGTTTTGATAATTTTTTGTAATTTTTTGCTAGAGATGACATGTCAAAATCACAATTTTTATAGGAACATTTAAACTAAAAATGGTTAAATAATAGTTTTTTTTATGAATTTAATGTCAAAAAATAATAATAATCACTGTTGTTTTTCAAAAAATAATGATTAACATAAAAAAGAATGTGAATAGCACATAATACAAACATTGAACACATAACAGCCTTCATTGAGTGCTTATTCTTCTCATAAAATGTCAAAGTCAAAACATTACAAGTATAACTAATTAGTAGTTTCCAAATATGACCTTGATTTCCAAACATAACTTAAATTGAATCAACAATGTCACCTAATCCAAAATCTTCATCCTCTGGAGTTTCATCATTGTCTTCTTCAACAATATTTTCTGTTTTATTTTTCTCATTTTACTCCTTTAATGGATCTTTGATGTCTGTGAATCTCCTAATGTATGCCTTTCCAATCATTCTTTGTAATGGTGGTTGGGGTTTCTTTGCCTTTTTCACGACACGTGATTCACTAAAGTCCCCTTTCTTCAACCCAATTTCTTTCATTGCATTTGGGAGAACTTGAAGAGCATTAATTCTTTGCTAAATAAAATTGCAATGTATTGAATCTTTTTCAATGGCAATGCAATTTCTTCCTTTTTGAAGGAAACATGTTAGTGTTGTACCTAATTATCAAGCAGAAAAGAAATAATGAAGTAAATTAGTACAATGACATATAAATTAATAAATAACATATTGAAATTCAATTCCATATAATAAAACTTGCGTGAGCCAGAAAATATATCCAAACCCCAATCTCCTTCATTTGACTGCCGCAAAGACATGGCTAAATCAAGCTCCTAAATAACATTGGGTTACATTGTTTAAGTGCTCAAATAGCTCGATCGAGCGCTTAAAAAGGGCTCAATCGAGCAATCATTTTTTCCAACTAAACATTCCATCTCTTGCCAAAAAGTGTAACCCAGCTCCATGCTTTCACCCTTATAGATTATGAATTTCTAACAATCTATATCCTAATTATTATTATTATCCAATTTTAACGTCATAGCCAAGCCAGACACAAAATTGGTGTATGAAACCCCCTTGTTTGTGGGACAAGAGACCCACATCCACGCAATGATTTGATTATTGTCTACAAAGGCATACCTACTCTAACTCCTTCTGGTTTTTGAACCTATGACCTCTTAGGAGGAAACACATGCTCTTAACCGTTTGGCCTATTCATGCTCTAAGAAAGTTGATTTGATTAGCTAAACATAGTAATATAGAAACTCACAATTATAACTCACGATCACAATAGATAACACACATGTAACACACCTGTAAGATTACAAATTATGATAATATGTTTGAGAATAAAAGCATAACTATTTCATTTTATGCATCTCCAATGGGAATGTAATTATGAACTACAATCCAGCCTAGGTTTGGAGGTTTTTTTTTAAAAATTGATGCAATAATAAAGCCTATATGTGTAATCTTAAATGTATAAAATTGTATTTTATGCTATTTCAAAAAAAATGATTTGAACGTTCATTTTGTTAGGTTTAAGGGTTACATAATTTAGCACAAAATTTAACATTGATTTCCAAGCTATTAATTTGTTTCAGTTTCCAAAAAAATTACATAATGCTACAAATTTTTCCACAATTCCCCAAAATAACCATCTAAGTCCAAGAATTTGAAGATATTAGAATGTCAAAGCTCCATGATTTCTAGTAGTACAACAAGTTGTTTATTTATTTTATTTTAGTATTGAACCCTAATCTATGTTACTTGCTAACTTGTAATGAACAATAACTAAGCATTAATTCCTTTCAAATCATTTTGTGCTACTAAGTCTTCTTGATGAGTAATGCAATGAACACTTATTAAATTTGGCACAAGTTTTCTTTAATAAAATGATAAATATTGTTTGATTAAAAACCATAAAAGAATTACCTTTAGTGAAAACAAATACCATTTTTTTCATGTAATATGTTGGCTTCAACTTCTAAACCTTACACTATGGTGGAAATTGTTTTTCCCTTGATATCGTCTAGTAATTTTATAAGCTCCACACCTTATGAGACATGCTCCCAAAGTCTTTAAATCCAAAAATGTAACATGAATATCAATATGTTTTTCTATTGTATGATATTTTTATTTTTGTTTAACATAAAAGAGATTAAAGGACTCTAAAGCATATTTCTCACATGATCTCTTTCAAATATTCAAATTTAAATAATGGATAATCTTATTTTTGGCACATTTGGATACATTAAGAGATGACAAAGGAGCAAAGAGGCTTGTGAAGGGAAAAAGATAAATCTTGTTGTGTTAGCTATAGTATGCCTATTGTGGTAGCTAACTTTTGGTTGTAGCATAATCATGACATTTTCACGGAAGGTTATAACATATCCTATTGTTTTAATTAAAACTTTCTTTGTTGAATCTACTTATGCATGTTTAATTGACTGTCCAATATGATTTTTTTTACAATACAACAATTTTATAGTTTTCATACAAAATATATTTGCATCTTAAGATATGGTAGTAGGTGAGGTTGGAGTGAGACCATTACTAGATGAAGGAAATGGAGGTGGAGTAGAAAAGGAGTTGAACATCCACATGACTACCACCCAAGAGGAGAGAAGCAATGGATGATCAAGGAGGAAAGGAAATCAAATGCAACAGGTGTTGTTGGAACAAATGTGGATCCTATTTGAAATTTATATTAGTGACATATGGTAGAAAATGTTTTTCTTCTTAAGTATTCAATGCATCCCTCTAAGGACTATTGTCAATTTAGCACCAAAATTGTCGAGTAAGGTGAGGAGGTAAGCATCAATAACTTGCAGGCAAAGCATGAACATTTTTACTAAGATGAGAATAGATAACCTTGTAGTGCAATGCAATTAATAGTAGGGAAATGAGATGAGGTAAGTTTCCCTTGGCATGTAAGAAAGGTCAATATAATGTGATGTGATGGGGTTATAAGTAAAATACAAATCTTATAAAATTTAGTCAATCAATTTTTTTTTTTAGGGAAAGTAGAGGATAGATTTAAACAAAGTTTAAAAGAAGTGTTCAATATAATATGGATATAAACAATGTGCTATTATATAAATATAACAACATAGATCAATATTCATATTATAATAATTAAAAAAATAATTGAAGCTGCAAAGTCCAAACAACGAGAAGAGTACCATAAAGAAAAATAAATAAAGTATTGATATCAGTGATAGGCATGCCAAGCAAACAATGAATTGAATAATTGATAAGTGGATCATGCATTTCCAATTCATGAATACAACACCCATTTCAGAAGATAGCCCAATGGAAATGGCAACAATTAGTCTTTGTAGTCGGTAGTGATAAAAAAACTGATTCAAAATCCGTGCTATGGCCGGAATGTTTTTATAATAGAGTTTCAGTGGCCCACAATCAATGAGTTTCCCATGGTTTGGTATTCTAGAGGCAACAAATGTGGCGTGCAATACAGATGGAACTAAAGATATTCTAGGCTAGGATTATTATCTTTTTAGGAATTCGAGAGGAGGATTATTATCTTTTTCAACTTTAACTTTCGCATATTTAGAATTTTTAAACATGAAGATTTTGAAACATTAGAGCCATCAGGGCGATTTTGAGAATTGCCCCACCACCCCTCAGAATCACCCCAATGGCTTTGATATTCATAAAACATGAATATAAAATATGATATTTTATGAATATCATAGCCATCAGGGTGATTTTGAGAATTGCCCCTCCACCTCATGATTCTGAGAATCGTGGGGTGGTGGGGCAATTCTCAGAATTGCCCCGATGACTCTGATGTTTCAAAACCTACCATTGTTTTAAGCTTCCTTTGCACGGCAAAGAACCACATTGTTGGAGAGGTAAATCCCCTCTACGGATAGAGGCGATCCCTATTAGCCCAGAACAGGTCTAGCAACAATCAAACAATGCTCTCACGAAAGTTCCTAATTGCAAATAAAAGGTAGGCGATGAAGACCTACTTGAGTTCCAACGCTTTCATCTGTAGAAGAGATATCACCCACATTCCTTTGCCTTAGCCGGTCACAATCCTCCACTATCCTCATGAATGGACACCTGCACACACAAAGAGAACAACACAAGCACAAGCCTGAAATCTAATATTTGCAATTATACATCACTCAGGAAGGATATAATTCAACATCAACCATTACAAGTACAACAAGAATGGAACCATAATGATAGTCATCTATTATTAATAATCAACAAAGGAGAATACAACCAGCGTCCTGACGTCAAGTCCTCCTTTGGCTGGGTGCTCAGCTACACAAGTCTTACAAAGCTTGAAGGGATGAGGGACAAAATCTATCTCTCTTTAGTAACAAGGTCTCCTTACATAGGTAAAGCCCTATGGACACAAAGAAGGCTCTTGCAACTCCAATCTCTTGATATCTTCCTTTCAACACAAGTATTGCCACTAGAATCAGAACTAGCTTGCTCAAGCCATGGAGACAAGCTTTTATAGGGGAAAAGGAAGAGATAAGGTCAATCACAACAATAATGGATTTGGCTTCATCACTTGGAAACTTCTATAGAATGGTGGCAAACTACTTCCCATTGAAGGAGATTCGAAGCCAAGCCATCCTCACTTAACTTGGATGCAGTTGGTGAATGAGTTGGATAGAACCTTCAAAGGTTTGATTAGTTCAAAAATTTTCCCAAAAAGGTTGGCGTGATTGCGACTCTGGGATAGAGCGCTAATGGCGCGCCCTTTTAATAGGATTTTCCCCATTGGCGCTGGCATAACACAGTGGGCCAGCACTAATGTAAAAAGGGTTGTTTTTAAGGCCAAAGAGCAGGAGATGTCTTCAGGGCATATGAAGCTCATGTTCAGAGGTGAATGATGCAAGTGGTTTCAAGTCTTGTCACTTTTCACAAGTCTCGAAATGAGTCCTCCAAGATGCAGGAGAGGGTTAACAGGGACGGTGACAAACGGTGACAAATTACTATGTAACAGATGCCCCCTAAAGCATGAGGCCCGAGCGATAGAGGGGTGAAGTGATTTACAAGAACATGCATGACTGAAAACACTGCCGCCAGAAAACCTGCGAAAAAAAGTACAATTGATATCTCAAGTACATGATATATGTGGTATGGGCGCAACCATCCATAACAGAGTATATATAACTGGATCCCAGGTATGGATGCAGCCATCTGATGAGGATCTATAAATGGACTAGGGTATGGTCGCAGCCATCCAATAAATGAGTCATGTAATGATTATAATAATCCACAAAATGTAGCCCAGATTCTAATATGCATAATCCAGGGTCTTGCGCTCCAACTCGACCCGAACACAGTAAAAGTTCAAGCATGTGAATATGGGAGTCGAAGTTGAACATGCATGAACATCGTCTGATTACCAGTTAATGATTAAAATTGTTAACAGACGCGAGAGGTGCCACCAATAATGACGATGGTCCTCAAGGTACTATAGGTACAATCCACGGCATGTGAATCAATGAGCCGGTGTCGAACACCCATAGAATCATCCGATCGGAGGCCAATGATGAAAACCTCATGTCGAACATGAAGAACCTGCCATTGAGGCATGCATGCTCCAAGGTACCCAAAGGGAGACTCTAGGTCACCTTCCTGGATAATGAGTTGAAGTCGACAGGAAGTGATCTTGATCGAAGGTGGGCCATAATGATTCCCACATCATCAACACGAGACGAAGAGAGGAAATATGTTTTGTGTGAGATATTGGGGGGAGGTTGAGTATTCTTGCAAAGGTCAACTTCTCTTGAACATATCGGTGGCACAACGACGGATTTGGCAGTATTTGAGGTCAAATGATCAGGGGTCATGATGACGAGACGATGAGGAGATGAATGGTCAAATAGGATAACCCAAACCCATGGAGGCAAATGTGAAGCGAGATGAGATGTCCCCACCCAGACACGAATGCAGAAAGTGCCATGTTCAAGAGCGACATACTGCCGATGACGAAGATTATGATTCCTTTATTCCCCCACCATTTCTGGCGAGTACCCTGGTTATTTTTGGATGGCAAGCTTGACAGGGATAGCATATGCTTGGATGGTGTCATTATGACAGAATCCAATGTCATTAAAGTTTTAACGAGTCTAAAAAAGGAAAAACTCGGCGCCTTTTCATGTTTAGAGAGTTTGAAAAGACAGCAAAAAGAAAACTCCAGGGGTGTCCTTTTTCCTAAAGTTGTGTCTCTCGAGCCGAAAAAGTATAAAACTATGCTCGAAAGAACCGCCCGATCATTACAATCGAGGAGTACTTTTTGTAAGTAGTGACATTGACCCGAAAAAGTAAAAAAGCGATCGGTATCACGTCGTTTCGTTCCCATTAACAAACCTAAAATGACAAAGGCCTGATGATCTTTCAATTCTTTATACAGTCTGAAAAAGAGTTTAAAAACGACCGCCTCTTATTTATGTTTAACGAGTCAAGAGGAATAACTCGGCAATCTTTTCACGTTTAGCGAGTCAGAAAAGAGCTAAAAGATGAATCCATAGTGACTTTTTCATGTATTTACCGAGTCCGAAAAAGTATAAAATACAACTCGTTTCACCATCGAAGTTGCATACAAGACCTGTCACTGCACAAGAAGCAAACATAAAACCAATTTTCAACCAAAAATATATTAAAATACTCAAAAATAACCTTTCTAAACCCAAAAAATGAGTTAAAAAGCTTATAAATAGGGTGAAAATGTAAAAATAGAATTACTTTTACTATTTACCTCTTGAAGAGTGAAAAGGGTCTATTTGGGAAGCAAACTTCAGGCGGCGAATACAGCCAATCCGTGCAACCATTCACGATCTCGTCAGCTCCAGGTAAGAGGTGCTTCCCTCAGCTCCATTTTTATACTATTTTTGATGCATTTGGTTCCTGATTGAGCCCCTGCAAGGGGGAGTTTCAAATTTAGGGCTTTGCCCCATTGGCGCGGGTATTCGGCACGGACCTGCGCTAATGGGGTGAAATACCCAAGGGCATCGCGCCATTAGCGCGACTGTTTTAAAAATAGTCGCGCTAACCGCGTGACCCAAATTTTCTCTTAAATTTACCCATTCAATTTGAAATTCTCCTGGATTATAATTTGTCCAACGTTCTAATGAAGGTGAATTTTTCCTTGTGGGTGCAGGAAACAAGTCAAAATGGTAGTAGAATGGAAAGAAAGAGAACATGACATTGTGGATGCCTCGGCAATTGAGGATGAGGGGTGCATGAACGCCCTCAGGGATTGTGGACTTAAAAAGTTCTTCCTTACATCATACATGTGGTCGCAACCTGAGTTGCTCTAGTTTATCACTGATGCTTGGGACGTGGACGACCAAGTGTTTCGTCTACGGAACCAGACCTTAGAGCTTGAGGTCTCTGATGTATACTTCATCACTGGACTGTCACAGAGAGGGGCAGTTCCTATTTTGACTGGTAGTAGACCTTCCGGGGAGAAGGTTGGTGAAGTAAAAGCTCGAGTGTGCCCGGAAGCACAATTCGGGAAGCAGAGTGCTAAGGTGGCAATCAACACCATCCAGGATTTGACTCTAAAGGCCATTCTCTTCACCATCACACGTGCAGCTGGGGTACAAGCGCCCCACGAGGCCAGCAAGAACCACCTAATACTCGTGACTGAATGCCTCAGTCCGACCATCTTTAACTAGGCTACAGCTGTGACTACTAATATCAAGAGGCAACTCACAAATTGCAAGCGTGCGGATACGAAAAAGTTTTCATATGGTTTGATCATGGTATCATTCTTCCTGCAGCGAATACCACTCTTCCAGATCTAGAGAGCCGTGGTGGCAGATCCATTGCCACAAGAGCCTAGAATGGCTCATTGGGCAGCATTGATGCCCAGAGGAGGAGGCCAGGAGATGTCATGGCATCCCGAGTTCTTCATATGGCTTCGTCAACAGCTGATCATGATCCAGGATTGGCCCTATGCAGGAACCAGTTTCATGGGGGACCCAGACCTTCCACTACCAGAGGGGGAGGAATGGGAGGAGGAGTTAGGTATGAACTCCTTGATTTTGATGTTTTTCATTTTTTTTGTCTTTTTTAATACATGCCTGTTCTAATGATGATTGTATGTATATGTAGATGTGGGCCCAGAGCGACCAGCCGGCCTATCCCCTATAGCGCGGAGAGGCCAACCTGCAGCTGACCCTCAGGCAAGGGGGGCCGTGGGGGAGGAGCTGATACAGAATCTCGAGGGACTTGCCCAAGGGATTCTCGGTTATGCCAGATTGGCAGATGTGCCCTTTGCATATCAGAGGCACACAGTAGGGGTTCCGACTCGCATCCATCATCTGTTGAGACGATTGGTGCGAGCGGTGATGTGATGTCATAAGCACCACCGTGCTTAGACTCCTAGGTTTTATTTTCTGCATATTTTTGAGAGACATGTGTCTCAGATGTATGGGGAACACAGACTCTATCCAGACATGTACCTTTATTTTTTGAGCGCCTCAGTGCACCACACGATATATATATATATATACATGGTGTTATGGTTTATTGTATTTTATGCTTCTTGTATCATGTTGATTTACATATTATGCAAATGTCTGTCCAATACATAGTTAGCTAATGCATCGGTTACCGCATTAAGTCTTCTTGGAATGTGATTATAAGTAATGTAATCAAAATCTCTTTCCAATAACTTAACATGTAAATACAACCTTAAAATGCGATGATCTCTGATGGAATATCGTCCGTTGAGCTGGTGGACTACAAGTTGCGAGTCTAAGTTTACAACCAATGAGCGGATTCCAAGGTTAATCGCCTCGGCTAATAATTCAATTACAGCACTATATTCAGCCACATTGTTCATTGTACAACCCAGACGCACTCCTTGAATATCTACTAACTCACCATGAGGATCGTAGATCACCCATGCCGCAGATGACAGATTGCGAGTACTGCGGGAAGAACCATCAGCGAAACCAACGTAAGGTGATCCAGACATCTGTTCAAGAAGTAAAAGACACAATAAGCGGCAATCACGCCGACGCACTGAGATAAAAATTAAATAAACACACACACATACAACACACTCTTAAAAAGCATATGCATGTACAAAATAAAAGAGAGAGCGCCTGGACTCAGGCATAATATTGCTTAAGATACAGCCCATTGCGGGGCCTGTCCAGGGGATTACCTTCATAATCTATCAGCTCATAGGCACCCTTTTGTAAAACTCTTTTCACAATATAGGGCCCATGCCACATTGGCTCGAGTTTTCCTGCCCCCAGATTATCGTTAGCTTGATCGTAGAGCAGTACTAGATCTCCCTCGATGAAAGAGCGGGGATTAACAGTGTTATCGAAGTGAGTTTTCACTCACTTCTTTTGAGCTTCGATAGCTAGGGAGGCTAGACGACGTGTCTCATCCAGTCGTTCCAAGTAAAGAAGTCGCTCTTCTACAGGAGTAGTATCGGGGAGTAACTTGACGGCTAATTTGAGTGAAGGAAT
The DNA here is from genome assembly GCA_000404065.3 of Pinus taeda. Classification (NCBI taxonomy): domain Eukaryota; kingdom Viridiplantae; phylum Streptophyta; class Pinopsida; order Pinales; family Pinaceae; genus Pinus; species Pinus taeda. Next base: position 34,608 of record APFE031036230.1, on the reverse strand, counting down.
CTCACACTCAATGGGAAGGGTTGCATCTAGTCCATATACTAACTAAAAAGGGGTGAAACCAGTGGCGTCCTTCACGGAGGTCCGGTAGGCCCACAAAGCGGAGAACAACATCAAATGCCAACTAGACTTGTGCATGCCAACAGTT
>APFE031036230.1:7847-24437 GCA_000404065.3 Pinus taeda | reverse complement strand
TCCAATCTCTTGATATCTTCCTTTCAACACAAGTATTGCCACTAGAATCAGAACTAGCTTGCTCAAGCCATGGAGACAAGCTTTTATAGGGGAAAAGGAAGAGATAAGGTCAATCACAACAATAATGGATTTGGCTTCATCACTTGGAAACTTCTATGGAATGGTGGAAAACTACTTCCCATTCAAGGAGATTCAAAGCGAAACCATCCTCACTTAACTTGGATGCAGTTGGTGAATGAGTTGGATAGAACCTTCGGAGTTTTGATTAGTTCAAAACTTTGCCCAAAAAAGTTGGTGCGATTGCGACTCTGGGACAGAACGCTAATGGCTCGCCCTTTTAATACGATTTTCCCCATTGGCACGGGCATAACACAGTGGGCCAACGCTAATGTAAAAGGGGTTGTTTTTAAGGCCAAAGAGCAGGAGATGTCTTTAGGGCATATGAAGCTCATGTTCAGAGGTAAATGATGCAAGTGGTTTCAAGTCTTGTCACTTCTCACAAGTCCCGGAGTGAGTCCTACAAGATGCAGGAGAGGGGTAACAGGGACGGTGACAAATGGTGACAAATTACTGCATAACACACATTAAGCAACTAAAGTATGATGTGGTAAAGAATATGATGTTATAAAGTTAAATTTAAGTAAACATTTCTTATCAAGTAGTTGGTTATTGTTTGGAATATATATTATTGTTAGTTATTGTTTAATATGGGGTGGCGGGGTGATTCTTAGAATCGCGCCATGTGCCCACACCTGGATTGCATGTAGGCGTGGGCACATGGGGCGATTCCAAGAATTGCCCCGCCACCCAGTGATTCTCAAAATTTTCCTAGCATCAATGAAAATCGCCCCAAACAATAATATGTTGTACCCTTCAAAGTCGCCTTCAAAGCTGTCACCAATTCTGATCTAGTCTCTAAAGCAGCTTTGTTCTTCTCCATAAGAGCGATCAAAAGCTCATTGTTGAATTGCCTGATATTCAGAACTATCTTCAATGGATATGGGTGACTCTAGAAAACATCCACCACTTTAGAAACCATTGATGTTGTTGAGAAGCCACCCAATTCCTCGAATTGGAAATCGCATTTTGATGTGGTCATAAAGTTGAAGATTTGAGCAGCCAATCCTATGGATGCTTCTAGAGGCTCGCATGAATGTTCCTCCCTCTACATTATGCATGAATAGTTAATCTCCATCACATCCTTCACAACCTGAAAACACATCACAAAGAAGTTAACTGATCTAATGAAATTGCTTTCAGATCACACTACAATGCAGGAATTTAATTTTCAAACAAAAGGCAAAGAATTGAATACAATCTTCTACCCACGTTACCAGTGCACTGATTGCCCTAAATTCAATGCAATCTGCCTTTACATGTGCAATTAGATTTCGAAGAATCCTTGCTACATGAATACCCTGCACAATGTCGTTTAGCATGGAGATCAGACCCTACATTAAATTGGGGTGACCATCCAGCTTAATACTCATCATTATTTCACAATTGTGTGTATTCTCGAGTGATAGAAAACCCAGAGCTTCTCTCGCCTTCTTGACGAGTTTCTCTATTTCATTGTTCTTACTATCTACCTCTCAGAAAAATAGAGAGAAGAGATTATCAAAAACTCTTCGAGCACTGCCGATATAGCATATTATTGTTTGGGCCAATTTTCATTGATGCTGGGGTGATTCTGAGAATTGTCGGGTGGTGGGGTGATTCTCAGAATTGACCCATGTGCCCATGCCTAGATTGCTGCCACTCGGCGATTCTCAGAATCTCCCCAGCATAAATGAAAATATCCCAAAACAATAATATGTTGTACCCTTCAAAGTCGCCTCCAAAGCTGTCACCAATTCCGATGTAGTCTCTAAAGCAGCTTTTTCCTTCTCCATAAGGGCAATTAAAAGCTCGATGTTGAATCGACTCATATTCAAAACTATCTTCAATGGATATGGGTGACTCCAAAAAACATCCACCACTTTAGAAACCAATGATGTTGTTGAGAATCCACCCAATTCCTCGAACTGGAAATCACGTTTTGATGTGGTCATAAAGTTGAAGATCTGAGCAGCCAATCCTATGGTTTCTTCTGGAGGCTCGCATGAATGTTCCTCCCTCTACATTATGCATGAATAGTTAATCTCCATCACATCCTTTAGAACCTGAAAACACATCACAAAGAAGTTAACTGATCCTATGAAATTTCTTTCAGATTGAACTGCAATGTAGGAATTTAATTTTCAAATGAAAGGCAAAGAATTGAATACAATCTTCTACCCGTGTTACCAGTGCACTGATTTCCCTAAATTCAATGCAATCTGCCTTTGCGTGTGCAAGCAGATTTCGAAGAATCCTTGCTACATGAATACCCTACACATTGTCCTTCAGCACAGAGATCAGACCTGAGATTAAATTGGGTGATCATCTAGCTTAATACTCATCATTATTTCACAATTGTGTATTCTCCAATGAAAGAAAACCCAAATCTTTTGTTGCCTCCTTGACAAGTTTCTCTATTTCACTGTTATTACTATCTATCTCTCGGAAAAAGAGGGAGAAGAGATTATCCAGAACTCCACCAGTACCGCTAATATAGCATATTATTGTTTGGAGCAATCTTCATTGATTATGGGGCAATTCTGAGAATCGCTGGGTGGTGGGGTGACCCACACCTGCATACAATCCAGGCATGGGCACTTGGGGTGATTCTGAGAAGTGCTCAGCTACCCCATATTAAACAATAATTAACAATAATATATTTTCCAAATTGTAACCAACTACTTGATAACCAATGTTTACTGAACTTTAACTTTATAACATCATATTCTTTACCGCATCATACTTTAGTTGTTTAACGTGGTTCTTTGCCATGCAGAGGAAGCTTCAAACAATGGTAGGTTTTGAAACATCAGAGCCATCGGGGCGATTCTGAGAATCACCTCGCCTCCCCGTGATTCTCAGAATTGCGGGGTGGCGCGGTGATTCTCAAAATCGCCTTAATGGCTCTGATATTCATAAAATATCATATTTTATATTCATAATTTATGAATATCAGAGCCATCGAGGCGATTCTGAGAACCGCCCCGATGGCTCTGATGTTTCAAAATATTCATGTTTAAAAATTGTAAATATGCCAAAGTGAAATTTGAAAAAGATAATAATCCTCCTCTTGAATTCCTAAAAAGATAATAATCCTGGCCTAGAATATCTTTAGTTCCATCTGTATTGAGTGCCACATTTGTTTCCTTCACAATACTAAACCACAAGAAAATCATTGATTGTGGGCCACTGCAACTCTGCTATAAAAACATTCCAGCCATAGCATGGATTTTGGGTCGATTGTTTTATCACTACAGCCTACAAAGACTCACTGTTGCCATTTCCATTGGGCTATCTCTTGAAATGGGTGTTGTATTCATGAATTGGCAACACGAGATCCGCTTGTCCATTATGCAATTCATTGTTTTCTTGGCATGCCTATCACTGATATCACTACTTTATTTACTTTTCTTTATGGTACTCTTATCGTTGTTTTCACTTAGTAGCTTCGATTATTTTTTTTAATTATTATAATATGAATATTGATCTATGTTATTATATTTATATAATAGCACATTGTTTATATCCATATTATATTGAACACTTCTTTTTAAGCTTTGTTTAAACATATCCCCTACTTTCCCTAGAAAAAATTGATTGATTAAATTTTATAAGATTTGTATTGTACTTATAACCCCGTCACATCACATTAGATTGACCTTGCTTACATGCCGGGAAACTTACTTCATCTCATTTCCCTACTATTAATTGCATTACACTACAAGGTTATTTATTCTCTTCTTAGTAAAAATGTTGATTCTTTGCCTGCAAATTATTGATGCTTAGCTCCTCACCTTACTCCACAATTTTGGCACTAAATTGGCAATAGTCACTTAGAGGGATGCATTGAATACTTAAGAAGAAAAACATTTTCTACCATATGTCACTAATATAAATTTCAAATAGGATCGACATTTGTTCCAACAACACCTGTTGCATTTTATTTCCTTTCCTCCTTGATCATCTATTGCTTCTCTCCTCTTGGGTGGTAGTCATGTGGATGTTCAACTCCTTTTCTACTCCACCTCCATTTCCTTCATCTAGTAATGGTCTCACTCCAACCTCACCTACTACCATATCTTAAGATGCAAATATAGTTTGTATGAAAACTATAAAATTGTTTTATTGTAAAAATCATCATATTGGACATTCCAGTAAACATGCATAAGTAGATTCAACAAAGAAAGTTTTAATTAAAACAATAGGATATGTTATAACCTTCCGTGAAAATGTCATGGTTATGCCTATAACCAAAAGTTAGCTATCACAATAGGCATACTATAGCTAACACAACAAGATTTATCTTTTTCCCTTCATAAGCCTCTTTGTGCCTTTGTCATCTCTTAATGTATCCAAATATGCCAAAAATAAGATTATCCATTATTTAAATTTGAATATTTGAAAGAGATCAATTGAGAAATATGCCGTAGAGTCCTTTAATCTCTTTTATGTTAAACAAAAATAAAAAGATCATACAATAGAAAACATATTGATATTCATGTTACATTTTTGGATTTAAAGACTTTGGGAGCATGTCTCATAAGGTGTGGAGCTTATAAAATTACTAGATGATATCAAGGAAAAAACAATTTCCACCATAGTGTAAGGTTTAGAAGTTGAAGCCAACATATTACATCAAAAAATGGTAGTTGTTTCCACGATGGTACTTCTTTTATGGTTGTTCATCAAACAAGATTTATCATTTTATTAAAAAAACTTGTGCCAAATTTAATAGTGTTCATTGCATTGCTCATCAAGAAGACTTAGTAGCACTAAATGCTTTGAAAGGCATTAATTCTTAGTTATTGTTCATTACAAATTAGCAAGTAACGTAGATTAGGGTTCAGTACTAAAATAAAATAAATAAACAATTTGTTGCACTACCAATGGAACTTTGACACTTTAATATCTTCAAATTCTTGGACTTAGATGGTTATTTTGGGGAATTGTGGAAAAATTTGTAATATTATATAATTTTTTTAGAAATTAGAACAAATTAATAACTTGAAAATCCACGTTAAATTTTGTACTAAATTATGTAACATTTAAACCTAACAAAATTAACGTTAAAATCATTTTTTTGAAATAGCATAAAATACAATTTTAACATTACACGTATAGGCTCAAAATCAGAAAGATGGGAAGAATTTTTGTTAAGTGGAAAGCCAGAAATAGTAGAGAAGTTGACGACTGGGATTGATTATGAGCACGAAATAGTAGAGAAGTTGACGAGGGCGAAATGGTATTGAATTTATTTCTCATTCAGATTCAGACAACAGAGCAGCATACTGGTGGGCCCGCAGAAGTGACAACAGAGCAGCATACTGGTGGGCCCGCAGAAGTGCCGGTCGTGTACCGCCGTTACTTTTCTCCATCTCTATGTGTCTCTCTTGCACGCAGAAGGCTTAACCCCTTGGAAAAGCTTAATTTCGGATGGGTTTAGTTTGTGTGGTGGAATGTCATATAGCTTGTGTTCTAGTTCAACAATTTAATACTAGGATTCAAATTGCAATTTTCATATATAAATAAATAAATAAAGTTAAAATAAAATTCTCATAAATTCAATATATTTTAATTAAATAGATTTATATATACATTAAAATTTAATATATATAATACAAATGATAAAATTTTTATTCTATTTACTAATATATAATACTTTCGGCATTCCTTTATACCTCAGGATGCACTTACTACTTTACCATATCTAAATATTGTATACCAATCAAAAGTACAGGAAACGGGAAGGTGGCAGGGCAAGTGAAATTATAGCACGAAATCCTTTGGATTGTGTATCATATTAATTCCTTTCACAATTATTGTTACCAGGGTTTCTTTTCCAAAAAAAAAAGCGCTTTTATGATGCTTTAAGTAGCCTGAGTTCAATTCTTATAGAAATATTATATATCCTCTATCGCTTTTGAGAAAATACATGAGGATTCGCCATCTGATTTGGTCTATATTTTGTTGTGAAGCTAGCTTCAAGCAGGGTGGATTTGTGATTTACAATGTGCTATGCCTGAACATTCAACATTGTACTTTAAGTATAATGATGAGTCAATTTTAAGTATAATGATGAGTCAATTATTTTTATTCTGGTTCATTTTTAATGAGATTTGAATAAATAATTCACCGACTATATAAAGAAAAAGGATTAAATTTATTTTTTAAATTATTAAAATGAATTATCATTTTTTAGATTATTAAAAAATATTACATTTTCTTAATATTATATATAAATAAATGTCATTACTTTTATAAAATATTTATGTTATTTGTTAAGAAGAAATTTCTGCATAAATTCACATTCAGAAAATCATTGTTCGACTGCATTGTCGAACCAATTAGTTGTGGTTCATTGTCAGGACAAGTTGAAAAAAAATCATTCTACGCATGTTTTAAGGAGCAATGATTTTCTGAAATTGATTACGCCGAAATCTTTACAATTATTATGGATTACATAAAGGCCTCAATTCAACCATTTATGTTATTAATTTTAAAAATGTGTTTAGAGGAAAAAAATTTATATTGATCATTATTTTTAATATATTGATTTATTTACTCTGATTAGTATTAGTAAAAATTATTATATAAAATTGAAATAAACTTTTACATCAATTTAAATCAAAAAATATAATTTATTTTATATTAATTTTAATTAAATGATATCTAAACGTAATTAAATTCATATTTATTTAAAGCTTTCAGTCTAAAATTAAATAATAAAATAAAATAAACAATTAAAAATATTAATAATAATTTTTTTTGGAAAAAAATTAAACATTAAAACATTATATAAAACAAGTTTCCTAAACTGCTTCAATTTTGCCAAATTTTCATAATTTCTACTAGTACTAACTACTTTTTAAATCAAAACTTTATATTTAAACCCTTATTATTTTAAACATTTTAAATCAAAACTTAGTATTACTTTAAATGAATAATTAATTAAAACGAATGATAATAAATCCACTTATTAAATTTATTTCATCATCTAGAAATTTAACGCAGCAACTTTGTATTACTTTAAATTAATAATTAATTCAAACCAATGATAATAAATCCACTTATTAAACTTATTTCATTATCTAGAAATTTAACGCGCTAGCGCTGCCCGAGCTTTTTTTTTTAATCTCTGGTGAAACCTCCCCCTCCGCTTAAATACGCGTTCCCCATCTTCGCTAGCCCTTGTTAAACAGTCTCAGAATCTGTTTTTTAATTTTCTTTTTATCTAATCAGAATTTTAACACTAGCGGTTTGCGCAAGTGTTTTTCTTGTCGGGTAAGACCTCCCTTCCGCTGGAATACGCGTTCGTTCCTCAACTTCGCTGGTTGTTATTATTTTTTAGGAATAAAAAACCATAATATATTCCTAAAGAAGATTACATATTACAAATCATAGTTACCAAGTTCGAAATCATAGTTACCAAGTTCGAGTTTGAATTCGGATTCGATACGATACGATAAAAATTTGATTGGAAATTTTTCAATTCGGAAAAAATTCGAGAATAGATATCTTAAACATTTAAATATTTATACTCTTTTTCTTGTAACAATAATGTCTCATCAAATTTTTCCCATTCATTTTGAAATTTAAATAATTTTTAATAATTTTAATCAATATAAACAATTTTAAAATTACAGTTTACTTACCAAAACTATAATCACATTTGTCTTATCTCCAAAAATCTCTTTTCTTTTCAAAATTCAAAACTTCCCTCTTACTTTCAAATCTTATCTAAAAATGTCTTATGATTAGTATTTATTTAGAAATTAAATATTCTAAACTCAAAAACTACCTTTCTTTAATTTCAAATTTTATCTAAAATCTTTTATAATTAATACATATTTAAAAATTAAAAATTAAAAAATACTTTTATAAGATTTCTCTTAATATAAATATATTATATTTAGAAAATCAATTAATTATTGTAAAATTTACTTTTCAAGATTTTACTTTATTTATTATCTCAGTGTTTTAAACCCTTTAACTTGAAAATTGGAAAATTTTCTCTACTCGGAATTTGTTTCCATTTCCTACCTACTCAAAATTTGTTTACATTTCCTAACTACAATCCAGCAACATTTCCATTTCCGACATGCCATCCAACAACTTTTGTGCTTACAGATTACTTTCTTACTATTCTAAAGAATGCAAATTAACAAACCCCGCAATAAACCGTGAATTTTCTGTAAATCCTTGCAATAAACCGAATCAATTTTCCATCGAATTATTCAATCTAATTACCGAATTTCCGTATTTATTTATCTGATACGAACATATTTGGTAGCTATGTTACAAATACAAAAAGCATATGCAGAAATATAGACTGAACCACATACAAAAATATTATTCCTTTGTTATACATGTTCAGAAATTGTTATACATATTCAGAATATTTGCATTTTTCAACTTTCGTTTTATCTGATCAGTCCGGCCTGATTCCTCTTTTTTATATTAATTAGCAAAGATACAAATTAAGTGGTTGTTGAAAGTTGATAAGGTTGATAGCAAATTACAATTACTTCAATTATATCACCCATACATTTAAGACCTACGTACTTTAATATGAAATTAATCACAATCACCCGAACTGAATCGAACTTCCCTTACATTTATCATTCATGCCACTTATTATTTTTTAATAATTTTTTTTTAATAAAACGCACTGTAACCTACAAAATAGAAATTTTATTCTACCACCTTTTGGTAAGACAGGGTTAGATGAAGGGGTGTCCACAACATCATACAACTATTTAAAAAGATGGTTACTCATTAGAAAATATAAACACCACATTCATTCAGGTTAGAATGAGCATGAATCTATGCGATTGATACAGGGAAAATTGTAAAAGAGCTTACCTTGAGCAGTTACAAGTTTTTCTCTTTCGAGGCTCTGCAATATCATAGACTTCCTCTACAATTGGCTTTGATTTGACCAAAACTGACCAAAAAAATGCAAACCATAGAGATGAAACCAATCCTTAACAAAATTATACACATAGCAGAGCCAAAAAAAATATAGTAGAAGGAAAATACAGGAAAATGGGAAAACGGGCAGAGGAGCTTACCTTGAGCAATTGCGAGTTTATTTCTTCTGAGACTCTGCAATGTCATGTACTTCCTCCACCAAACTGACAAAACTGCAAAGCATAGGGATGAGAAATAGTACCACAATAATTCTGACAGGGTAAAAAAGATCCATATTACGTCCATCATTATTCCTTGTGGGGGCTGCTGAGTGATTAAGTATAACGTAAGTCCACGATCATGCGGTGAGATTGCAGATTCCTCTCTGGTATTATTTAATTGTGTCAATTTTCCACTTTGCCTATGTATAGTCATTGGGTCCGCATTATATTCATATGCAGCGTGTATTGTACATGTAAATCTCTGGTATCATTTAATTGTGTCACTCTTCCAATTTGCCTATATAAATTCCAGCGCGCCACAGAACCCACATAATATTTTCATTTCGAGTCATTGGGTATTGCTCTCCGCATTATATTCATATGCAGCGCGTAATGTACATGTAAATCTCTGGTATCACATAAATCTTACTCCCGTACTCGCTCCCGATTTTTCATAGTCGATAATGGAGAAATGTTGTGAAAGGCGCATGGAAGGAAGCTTCAGGCTCTGCCTCTCTGTTCTATGCATTCTTCTTCTACTCACAACTACAGTAAGGGCCATGCGCCCTCTGAAAACAGGTCCGGTTTTCTCTAACAGTTGTTTTCCATTTGGGTGTCTATGCCTGGTTTATATCCTGCTATGGTTTGAGGGGTATTGGGTTTTCAATATCTAATATTTTTTGGTTTTGTTGGTTTTATCCGTATATTTCATTGAGATGGAATTTCATTAATGTTGACAATATTGGGTTTTTTGATGGCAGCTGATTCTCCCGGAACTGAACGCAATAGACATATGCCCCTGCCTCCACCGCCACATTTTCATTCTTCAGGTGAAGACTATCCCCCGGAACCTCAATGTCCAACTCCACATAAGACTAATTCTACCAATAGAGGAATAAATAAACCTTCTGGAAACTGAATTGCACAGTTTGTTACAACGTCAATGAGTATCCTCGCTATGTAATCGTCTTCTTATTGGTGTAGCAAATGTTTTATAATAATCTCTTTCCATTATAGATACACTATGCATTCTTCCCATTTCTATGGATAAATCGAAGGGCCATGCGCCCTCTGAAAACAGGTCTGGTTTTCTCTAACAGTTGTTTTCCATTTTGGGCGTCTATGCCTGGTGTATATCCTGCTATGATTTGAGGTGTATTGGGTTTTCAATATCTAATATTTTTTTGTTTTGTTGGTTTTATCCGTATATTTCATTGAGATGCAATTTCATTAATGTTGACAATATTGGGTTTATTGATGGCAGCTGATTCTCCCGGAACTGAACGCAATGAACATATCCCCCTGCCTCCACCGCCACATATTCATTCTTCCAGTGAAGACTATCCCCCGGAACCTCAATGTCCAACTCCACAGAAGACTAATTCTTCCATTAGAGGAATAAATAAACCTTCTGGAAACTGAATTGCACAGTTTGTTACAACGTCAATGAGTATCCTCGTTATGTAATCGTCTTCTTATTGGTGTAGCAAATGTTTTATAATAATATCTTTCCATTATAGATACACTATACATTCTTCCCATTTCTATGGGATAAATCTAAGTTCAATTTTTAATATCTATCAATTTTTTGTATATTTGTTATACAATATAGAAAACCCAAATTGCGGACGAGTCGGCATGATTTTTTCAGCTCTGGGCCGTACATATATATGATTATGTTAGATTTTCTTTGCAAAGGTCGGCATTCATGATTTTTTGGGTCTGGGCTGTAAATATATCAATATTTTTTAGATTTTAAACTTTTTGCAGAGGAACTCTGGATTCGTTATTCGTGCTTTTCTGGATCCGGGCCGTCATTATATTATTGCTTTTACATTTTAGAAAGAAAAAAAAAATCAAGTTAGGTCGTTATTCGTGCTTTTCTGGATCCGGGCCGTCATTATATTATTGCTTTTACATTTTAGAAAGAAAAAAAAAATCAAGTTAGTGGATAATCTTTTTTGCTAGATGGGATTATATCTCCCTCTTCTACACTAACCTTTATTTGGTCGGATAAATTTACTATTTTTGTGTGGATGAATTTCTGCCCCTTGTTTTGAACAGAAATAAGTTTTTTTTTAGTTTCCTTGGAAATTTACATAATCTTATGTTGTGGTATTTTATAAACGAGGTTATCTCAGCCACACCCACCACTTAAGTGGATAAATTTACCAACCTTAGTGTGGATGTTTTCAGCCCCATTGGGATTTGATAGGAACTGGTTTTTTTAGGTTTGACCACTGGATCTAAAATTTCAATTTCATGGTTGTGTATTTGATAAACAAAGTTTCTTGATCTTCCCACCTATTCTTATTTATTTTTTGTTATTAAGTGGCAAAATGTAATTAAAAATGATTTGAATATATCTTTCAATTACATAATTTTATTCAATTGGTACTACAAAATAAATAGCTGAAATTAAAAATTGGGAGATTTTGCAATTCATTCATTAGATTATTAAAAAATATTTCATGTTATTTGTATCAAAATTTTCAATATCACTTTATTTCATAATTTTTATTTATAAGGTAAAATAGATATAGCTATTACTAATACAGCTTGAGTGGGCCTAATGGTTAAGAGCATGTGTTTGCTATTAAGAGACCACAAGTTCAAAACCTATTTTTAACTTTTTTTAATATGAATATTTCCACGATATAAATTGATATAGATGTAAACTTCTAGTAAATTGTGTATTATGTTTATTGATGTGTTTGACATTAAGCCACTCTTAGAAACCCACTAATGTCATTCTTGAAAACCCATTATCCATTTCTTCCCCTATGAATATTTCCATGATATAAATTGATATAGATGTAAACTTATAGTAAATTGTGTATTATGTTTATTGATGTGTTTGACATTAAGCCATTCTTAGAAACCCACTAATGTCATTCATGAAAACCCATTATCCATTTCTTCCCCTATGAATATTTCCATGACATAAATCGATATAGATGTAAACTTCTAGTAAATTGTGTATTATGTTTATTGATGTGTTTGACATTAAGCCATTCTTAGAAACCCACTAATGTCATTCTTGAATACTCGTTATCCATTTCTTCCTCTATGAATATTTCCATGATATAAATTGATATAGATGTAAACTTCTAGTAAATTGTCTATTATGTTTATTGATGTGTCTGACATTAAGCCATTCTTAAAAACCCATTATCCATTTCTTCCCCTCCATTTTCTTTAGCTTTTCTTCTTTCTTCTCAACCTTCTATACATTTAATTTCAAAAAATATTTATTTTTATTTCTATATTTTATTAAAAAGATTAGTCCTTTTTAATTTTTAGAAACAGTTCTCATGAATTCAAACTCTTATCTATTTTATATTTAATTTCTTTATTTAAACTTAAATCTTAATTTAATTCATTAAATATTAACTTGATTTATTAATACCTTATCAAATTTTATCTTTAATTATTCATACCGCATTAATTCTGGTTTGGCCAATTCAAAAATAGCTATTTTTACTCTATCTTAATATCCGATCGCATGGACTCTAAGTTAATTTATAAATTTATCATGTTTACCAGTTTCAAACTAAATTAATTTATTCACTCACTAAATTTTTTTAACTATAATTTTATTTTATTTGGGTTTATTTAATAAAAATTTATGAATATTATCAATTTGAATTTTGATTCATTAATAATAATTTAACTAATTAGCCTTTTTTAAATTGACTTATTTATTTAGAGTTCAATTTACATTTCTAATATTTATTATTTTTCATTTACTTCGATCTTATTTTTCTTACATCTTTACCCTAACAACTTAATGTCCCTAAAGATGAGTCAAGCATTATTAGATTGTAGAACCCTTGTAGGTATCAACTTTATATATACACACAAAGGAAAATGTAATTGGATGTAAAAATATAATTATTTATACTTAGCGCTATATTTCTAATTCATTGAATTCTTAATATACACTTCATATATGACATTTACAAAAATATTGATAATAAAAAAGATCATAAATAAAGTATTTCAATGTTAATTAAGTAAAATGTTTCGATATCATCTTTCTATATGGTAATTGAAAGTAAACGATATATTATGGTTAAAACATTATGGTAATTGAAAGTAAACGATATATTATGGTTAAAACATTTTAATGATGAACTTTAGACATGGAGTTGTATGTAGATAAATGTATATTAATATTTTTACTTGTAGAGATTTGATTTCTCTTGGCATGTGGTGGTTTCAGTGGTGTATTTCTTAGTATGAGAGAGATGTGTTATTCTTTCCATCCTCAATATGGAGTCAATAAGAGGCATATTGAGAACAAAAAATGATCCATATTAACTCTACATCTATTATGTAGGTTGATAGATAAAATTTGAGGAAAGTTTTGCACATATAATGATTTGATCGCTTAGTGGTGTATTTCTTAGTATGAGGGAGATGTGTTATTCTTTCCATCCTCAATATGGAGTCAATAAGACGCATATTGAGAACAAAAAATTATTCATATCAACTCTACATCTATTATGTAGGTTGATGGATAAAATTTGAGGGAAGCTTTGCACATATAATGATTTGATCACTTTCAATACATTAAGCAGGTGTGTAATTCCTTTGATGCTCAAGATAGAGTTCACATGTGCCATATTGTAACATTTTCACATAGCTATATACAAAAAAATAAATACAAATAGCAACAGTAAAAAACAATTCTTCCTTTGAGTTCATATTGATGCTTATACATTGCATGATTTGGATGTCTATGCAAGGTCTTTAACCCTACGATGGTATATATTACATAGGTTCACTAGATATCACATTTGATACATATTTAACGAACTCATGTTGATATGGAATGATACTAAACATTACACTTAATTCATTTTAATTAACTTATGTCGGTACATATATATTTATGATTTCAATTATTGTGAACCTTTTTCTACACTGATGTTACGCTGGATTTTATTTAAGAGAACATTAACCATGCTTATGATATGCGTTCATAAACTTGCGTTTACATCATCGAAATTTTGCGAAGTGTGACCCCCAGCTATCCTTGGGACAAGTTTGTAACCAGAACATCCAATTTGACACATCGTGACCTTCCTATTGTGTATCTCTTATCTTCTTACCTAAGGACTCTCCTTCCCCAGATGGGATTTAGGGCAACGATACCCCTCTCGACCCATCATTTTGTTTTTCATTCAATCCTTTCATCTCTCCATGCAAGCTCTGCAACACTTCAGGAGTTTTGGGGTTTTTGTGTAGAATGGTCAAGGATAACCTAACGTCGCTGCCGAGGTACCCTTTTATTTACTACAATGTTGACCCCCAAAGAATTCTAGTGTTAGATATTCATTGCAGGCTTGAGTTTCTGAGCTTTTCTATGCTTGCAGGGTTACTAACCCAACAACATGGATTTTCTCCAGTCCCAATGGCTGCCAATGAGAAACAAAGTCCCTCAAGGTATCCCCTTTCTTTGCATCCACAGTAGATAATTTTTCCTTTTCCTCAATGGGTATTATTTCTTTTAGATAATAGTGTTGGTTTTTCTTGAATGTAGGTTACAACTTCTTTTCTAGGTTGAACCTCTAGTTCAAGCATCCAACTCAATCACCATTCTAGATTCATTTGGAAAAACCTAATGTTTCTCAAGTCTTAGCCATTGAGGGTTTAATTGTTTCTATTGAAGATTAGAGGAACCGTTGTTCCTGAAGTTCTTAATTAAGTTTCTTCAACAAGAATGTATTAAATTTTTTCCCAGATGGGGTTTACATTTTATAACTCAGGTATTGTTACTATTATGGTCCTGATGATGAATAGTTGTGTTATTTTCTTGTTTTTATAGTGGCTCGACCACCTCTGAACATGAATAGGCTGAATACTTGTTCTTTTATTATTTAGAACTTAATGATATAATTTTGTGTTAAAAATGGGGTTTCAGTTAATAGTTTTGATTGCAACTTATTGGTTTTTCTTTTACCATTTTCTTCCATATAAGATTAGTACTATTCATTAATGTATGTCCTTACACACCCGACAAAGAGACCCTTGCATCCAATAGGGTTGCTTCTCTGCCCATGATGTGTTTAATATCACTAATAGAAAATGGTGAAATTAGTGACTCATTGTTAGTCACCACAATTTTTCCAAGTGAAATACTACAAAAAATTAGCAATATTAAGAGACCCAGCGAAAAATGACGAACATAAATGACTAATTTAGTCCCGAGTTAAAATATACGAGTAGCTAATAAGTAATACTACTAAAAATGACTAACGTGAATGACTAATTTAGTTTGGGAACAAAAATATGACTACCTAACAGGAACTACATTAATATGAATTAGTCATTTATGTTAGTCATTTTAGTTGTGTCACTTCAACAGTCTAAACTTACGAGTCATAGGGGAATCAAAGGTTGTTATAGTCTGGATGAAAGGTTATCCTTCCTTATACACTTCTTTATTGTATCATAGGATGATAAAATTGTGGATCTTATTGGAATGTTTAGGGTCATATCATTTGATCACATTCACAGGGAATTAAATTCGAAGGCTGACAAATTATCGAAAATGGGAGTGGGCCAACACCTCCATTTGCAACACGAAATGACCACCTATATATGTTTCAACAACCTTGCCAACTTATTTAGTGGGTTGCACATATATTTCACATTTCTTCTTCGTCTTGCAAAGCGGTAGTGCTAAGGAGAAGGTATACACTTTGATCAAGGAATGGTCACTTAGTACCATTACCAAGTTTCCTTCGTGTATCTTGTCAAATGTCTTGAGTTTTCTTTACAACTTCTTATGGTGCTTAAATTACCTGTATAAACCTCTAATTGAGACTACAACCTTCCAACATATCTAACTATTCAAACTCTTCAACCTTTGTTAGAGTCTTCTTAAACGTGCACTCATACCTGAAGCAGAACCTAAGACTAGCATCCTGAATGTGCATAATCATTCCCTATTTTAATGCGTAAAATACCTACTTTGCTTATAACAACCTAAACTATGCGAATGACTAGGAGAGAACTCCATTTTCTCAAGATGAAAACATAGGGTCTTACAATCCCATTTGCGCAACAATTTGAATATATTTAACCTAAAGAAAGATGTGTATTTTACTTATTCCCAATTTGACATACGAATTTAATAAACTAACACTTGTTTTTAACTATTAAATCCATTTACTATATACTCTA
This sequence comes from Pinus taeda, assembly GCA_000404065.3. Classification (NCBI taxonomy): domain Eukaryota; kingdom Viridiplantae; phylum Streptophyta; class Pinopsida; order Pinales; family Pinaceae; genus Pinus; species Pinus taeda. The sequence goes on along the minus strand of APFE031036230.1, from coordinate 8,013 downwards.
TTTTATTTTTACCTACCTAATATGCAAGAACACCTAAATGTTTTCAATACAACCAAGTTAAAAGAAATTGTTTCCTTCCAACATCTCACATTTTTCCTCCATAAACTTTAATAAGAAAATCACTGCATAGAAACATAACCTTAAAATTAAATTATTTTTATTTTTA
>APFE031036225.1:1269-36375 GCA_000404065.3 Pinus taeda | reverse complement strand
TATTGGTTTATTATTTCAAGTTTTAAGGTCTCAATAGAATGTGTTTTGGTAACCATAATATCAGTTAATTGAACTACTTCATTAACTTGATATTCATAATAAACAAGACATATTTAAATCCCAATATTTTAATTATCTTGCTCTTAGTTGGGTTAGATCTATATCTTCCTAATTAAGATAGGATTTAGATTATTTTATTTTGCTTGCATCATAGAATAAGCTTGCATTTAGAGTAAATTCTACATTCTTTTAAGTCCTCTCCTCAAAGAGGCAAAACTTTAGCTGTGGCTTGGCTGAACCCAAATCAGCTTAAGGGTCATTCTCTTGCCTGATCAGCAAGAAGAAGTGATCTTATGTCCCTGTCTATTGGTATTTAAAAATACATTATAAACCAATAGCAATAGGGAGAAGGTAACTGGACCTAGATGAACAGTCGGAGCCACCACACCAAATGGAAAAGGAGTTGCTTTTAAGGTCCGGACAGGGTGGTTATCCCCTAATGTTGTTGCAGCGATTTTCGAGGCCTGAACAGGTCCCCAAGATATCAGTCTTGAAATCTTCCAACAGGTTGCCGATTTCCACTCATGTAATGTTTCCTTCTGAGGGTTTGAGGTCTCTGGTAATTCTATCATGCCCGATTGGTTTCAGCCTTGTATTGCCTCTAGAACACATGATGCACAATTGTACAATATTTTCATAATCCTCTTGATAAATATCACCTTTCCCCATTAAATTTAATGTTTCTACACATTGGTCTTTCGTACCTTTGATCATCATAGTTTTAAGAACTTCAGGAGGAAAATTTGTGTAAGGAGATCTTTGCAGATTATATTGAAAATGTTCTACATATTCTTCAAGGGTCTCATTAGTCTTAGCTACCATTTGAAAAATTTCATCCTTGAGTTCTCTATTTCGACAAAAATATTGGTATTTATTTAGTAATGCCATTTTCATTTGATCCTAGTCAGTAATGGTACCTCCACCAAGCCCCATAAACCAATGTAGAACTGCTCCCTTTAGAGTAGAGGGGAACAACTTCAGTTTCTAGGGGTTGGCAGTATAATCATATCCCCTACATAAAACATCAAATTCAAAAAGGAATGCATCAGGATCCTCTGAAGTTAACCCATGAAAGGTAAGAATATTATGTAATGGTATAACTTTCATGGGAGCATTGACAACTGTATCAACAATAGGGTATTGTAATGTAGAGGTCTATGGCTATTGCTGATTATGAGCCATTTGGTCAAAGATATGCCAATATCCTTAAGGGATTTTCAGGGCTGGAGATTTGTTCCTGGGGGAGTCAGAAGAGACTTTTAAAATGATTTTAACAACACTAACTTGGTTCGAAATGCTGGGTGTCCTCTGTTCAACTACTACTTCAGGAGATTTGGGTTTTGATGAATTAATATTTTCAGTGCTACCTGTTTCTCCTTCTCCTTCATGAATATTGCGAGAATTCCCTCTTGTAAAGGGCTAAACTACAAATTTTCAGTGTTCTAAAAACTCTGTTCGAAACCTTTAGTCTTGCTATGAATCTCAGTGTCAGCTGTAGATGCTGATCCTACGGCCTGAAGGGTTACTGTAGGATTTCTTGTAGAAACGATTCAGGGATCTATTGATGATTGAGACTCAACTTTCCTTATGATTTCGTCGATGAAGGTTTATCGTCCAAGGGGCATCAATCCCTTAGATTTTTAGATCTGGGTAGATGAATTAAATCTTTCTCTACACTTTTCTTCTTAGTCATTCACACAGAAATCCAAACATTTATTTCTTCTTTAATTCCTATACAATTTGCTGAAAAGCAGGCGAGGGAGCAAGCACTTTACTTACTCATACGTAGGTTCTTACCTTCTATTTTTAATACCCAGTTATTTCACAGCAAACAAATATCAAAAATCTATTCCTACGCAATTGTGCTAAAAAGTGGGTGAGGGAGGAAGCACTTTAATTACTCGTACGTAGGTTCTTACCTTTCGTTTTTAATACCCAGTTATTTCGGAGCACACAAACATAAAACATGCATCACCTTCTGTGAAATGGAAACACTCTCCCCGACAATGACACCAAAATGTTGGGTGAAAATAAGGTGTCTTTTAGAACTCTTAAATGCCTCACATCAATTATCAACCTGGGTAAGTCTTTTTGTTTCAAGAGTGTACACAATATGTGCAAGTGATGTAAATCGTTGAATCTACAGAGAGTAATACTTTAAAATATATTATTGATTTTAATATAAGAGTAAATGGTTAAAACCATACATATCAAGCTTGTAACTTCAAGGAAATTAACTTATTCAAACATCAAAACTCAATCTTAATCAAAACCAAACTCAATCTTAGCCTAATTACAATTACATCAACCTAGTGCACCGTAGCAATAATAGAGCTCTTTTAGCTGAATTTAGACTTATGCATAAAAGTGATAAACTTGATTTAATAAATAACACTATGGCTTTCAATTAATAAGAAATGATTCTTATCTAAAAATTAAATCAATCTATGACATTAAATAAATGAAACCAATCAACAGAAATAAGAACTAATGCAATGGATACACAAACTCAATACCGGTGAAAGTAAATCAATCGTAAAGCTATAGAATAGAGTAATTAAACTTGTAGTAAAAGAAAGTAAAAGTATAACACAAGGAACAACAGTGAAATCCACCAGTAATTGGGCCTAAGCTACCAGTGATTACTGCGTGATTACTTCAGACTATTGTGAAAGAACAACAACACAAATTATATATTATTCATCAAATCCAAATGTCACTACAACACAATGTCTGCTTCAGAATACATTATGTGGATTAAAATTACAACTGAGGTGAGAAGTGAGAATTTCTATCTTTTTATTCTATTCATTTCCCCCTTTATAATCAAAGAGAAAAAGAGATAAATGTGATTCCTCAACAGCAGGATATCCTAATGAATTCACAACCAAATACTATTATCAAACAATATTTCATCTTGCGCTAATCCTCCTGATTTGCTTTTCCATTTGACCGCATAAGACATGCGCTGTTTTCTTCGTTTAGCCTTTGCCTTTAAATTTTTTTTGAACAAAAACTGTTCTATTTGCTAATTTCTACATAAAAAGCAATGAAATTTAGTTTTGATAGCCAAATCGCATCAAAAGTAGTTTCATTCATTTTCTATCGAAATCTTATCCAAAACTTATTACATCATGGCACAAATACATAAAAAGGAGGAAAGAGATAGTGTAATCAAGAGTTAATTTATACTTGTTGCACGAACCAATAGTTAGGTTGGCTGCCTAGGAGATTTGCGCAATTTCTGGGCAGAGATGCTGACTGCTGCCCAAATTTGCACAAATTCTAGGCTAAGCAGCCCTGCGGGGGAAAATTGTGCAATTTTCACTGTGAGGGTTGGCTGGCAGAATTGCATAATTTTGGAGCCTAGCAGGCTGCCAAACAAAATTGTGCAATTTCTAGAGGGAAGGCTAGTTTCCCTCCAGAAATGCACAATATCTTGGGGGAGCTTCTCAGTCTATAGCTAGACCAAGTCTGGATGAATAGCCTTTGAGGGGAATGCATCAAGCTACAATCGACAGGCTTCCTTTGTGCAAGAAAAACATTGAAGCTTGTGTACTTAATGAAGCAAGACAAGGTGTTGTGGAAAGTTGGTTGCGAGGTTCCAAAACAAAGCTAAGGAAAAATTTTGGAGGGTGGTTGTAGCCACTGCAACACTTGGCGACACATTGGTAGAACTCCAGTGCTCTGAATGGACCTTGTTCTTGAAACAAAGGTCTAACAACTCCGAAAGTATTACTCAGTTCTCAGCTTATCTTCATTTCACACTAGCTTGATTGTAAGATGTAGCATCTGCCAAGCTCTTGGTTGATTGACACACATTCCAGGCCAAGGAAACATAGTTGTTTTGATTGGGGTTGAGGGGTATATTAGTGCACAAGTAGCATAGTCGCTAGAGTCTTAGTTTCCTCTTTGGTGTCGCTCCCCTACCAGCAGGCCTGGATAGTACCTTGGCGAAGTCACATAGAAACACAAGCATGGCTCCGCTACCGGTGAACTTGGTTAGTACCTCGATGAAGTTACTTGCATCACCTCTCTATGTAGGAAGCCTTTCTCTTCTTTCGCCTTATTCATTTTTCATTTTTCATTTTTCTTACTTTTCATTTTTTTTTCATTTTTCATTTTTCAACTGTGCATATCACTTATTCATTTTAGAGGTGGAAGAGGGATCCTGACTTATTGAGAGTAGAAGAGGTTTTTCCAGCAGAGAAGTAATTTATTATACCTCTGACGTGCCCGTTAGGGTTTTCCCCTACACCTTACTCTTCTTGACCGCGTTGACAAGGATTAACCCAAAAACAACCGACTAGAGTAGGTGACACTCGTTAGCATATAATGTTTGTGTTTTCACCAAGGTTCACTTCGAGAAGTACATGTTTTCCTTCGAGTTCTTCATACATAGGAAAGATGATAGATAACCAAGTAGTGACAGCTGTATAGGTCCTCTTGTACTTTACCCAGCTTGTTTCAAGATACATACACGGTTTCGTGCGAAACTAACCTGCGAACAAAACAAGCGAACTAACAAATAACAAAACAAGGCAAGAGAAGAAGTAAAAGTGAAAGCAAAGTGGGAAAGCAAACAAGCAAGCAAACAAACAAACAAACAAAGCAAGTAAGAAATCAAGCATGCAAGCAAACTGATTGAAAGCAAACACTACTCCAACTCCTAAACTAATGGGCATGGGCCTGATCACATGAAGTGATATTTCAAATGTAGCCACCAGCACATTGGTTGACTCATGTTGGTGAAGGCTTGGTTTGCGAGCAACCCAATTGTGTGAAATAACAAGAAAGAAAGATATAACAATGAAGATAGCCACACTTTGTGTTTCAAAGTGCCCATAGGACATAAGTGAGTACAAGTGCATGGCGAGCAATTCGTGGACTTATCATGAAGCTGTACAACACTGAGTGCAACTTTGAAGCATAAGCACACTCTTGACTGTGACATACAATCAAATGAGAGAAACAAAGATAACTTGCATCGTGCACGTGTGCTTGCAATGTAATATTCCTCCAATGCATGAGTGATAGGATCGTGTAGTTCGAGTGGAGGAAGTATAATCTCTATGTGATATTGATCTTCAATGCATACATATGGGTTATGAGGATCCTTGGGTGATTAAACAATTTCCTGATTAGAAGTGAGACTAACCCTAAGAGAGTGAGGGCTTGACATAACCATCAACTCGGGCTGAAGTGCCTCAACGGTCTTAGGTGTTTCAACTTCATCATTAGGTAGATCATCATAAAATGGTGGCTTCAAAAGATCAACTAAGATAGAGTCATGATCGTGATCAAATATGGAAGCAAATGGATCGTGACCACCATGATCAGAAAAATCAATGATTTCATCAACATCCTCATGATTAGATGAATCAAACAAAGGGGTAGATGAAAAGTGAACAAACCCATCCTTTGTGTTTCCAGAAAAGGCAGATGAAAGATTAAGTGGATTTTCAATGAATAACTTATGCTCTTTGTTGTCAAATGATGGACCAAGGTCTAGTGTGTCCTGTGACTGATCAAGAATGGGTGCATCCATGGATGGAGATACACATGTGAAATCATGGATGGAAGGTTCACCAAAGATGTCAAGAAAGAATGGAGGAGGCTTGGATGGAAGGGAGTCATCCTTTGCTGAGTGTTGATGCTCAAGCTCCCACTCATACTCTTCATGAATGACAACACATGTTGGTTGTGCAACACCAACTTTGTCAATGGCTTGTTCCTCATTCACAACAAGCGTAGAGCCCAGAATGGGAGAACATAAGATAGTATCATCCAGAGGAACAATCGAGTGCGAAGACGGAGATTGTGGAACATACATATGACAACTCGATCGACTCATAGCCAAATATGAATGAAAATCGAGCGTAGTGATGTTGAGAGGATGTGAAAGCTGCTGAACAGGTATGTGAGTATGATCCTCAACATCACTCGGTAGTGGTGGAGTTGTTTGATGAGGGGATGGTGGACAGTAGCTCATGATAGTGACTGCATCCACATGAGATTACACAGCTCTATCATTGAAGAAGGTTAAGCGAGGATTTATTTTGAATTTGTTCTTGAAATGAGTAGATTTCTTAATGAAATACTCAGAAAGGTCCCAAAGATAGAGAAATTTAATCTCGCACCTCAGAGCTTGAAACTGCAAGTCGCGGAAGCGCTGCCAAAAATCCATAATCGATTCATGGGGATGCTTCTGTTGTTGTAGCAGTTTTTAGTCAAGATGGTATGGATCAAAATGATAAAAAGTGTCTTCAATGAGATCACAGAAGTGCTCAAGTGAGTGCACACTATCAACTGGTAGGCTATACAACCATTGAAGTGGAGATTAGCGAAGTGTGTATGTAAGCAACAAGCTGGCCTATTCAATAAAACACCCATCTTCCTCATGAAGCATGGAAAGAAATCCATGTAAGTACTCATGCCAGGCAAATTCGCCTTCACCATCATACTTGTAAGTGGAAAAGTGATCTAAAAACTCCCTCATGATGGTGACATCTTCATGATTCGAAAAACATCGCGAAGGGAGGAGAGTGCAAGAATCCATGAAAGATAGGAAAGTCTCAAAACCGAATGAGAGGACACAACTTGTCATATGGTTCTCCTTCTAGCATTAGAAATGTTGACAGGGCTGGACCCACCAACATGTCAAGGAATCTCCTCGGTAAGAAGTCCCAATTAGACCTTAAACTGTTTGGTGTAGGAGTCCTCGTAGTGGGCCATATGGTAATGCGTTGACCCCAATTTCATATAGGGGAAAGTAAGATAACCCTGTTGGTAGCAAGGGTGTGATGACTGTAGTGAGTCAAGGAAGGTGCATGAGAGGTTCTAACACATGGGGGTTGAGGTGAGTGCACCCCTTGGAAACCTCTAATAGTACTTGGCTTGGAAGGGAATCACACGAGCGAAGATGCATCACAAGCTGGAAGGAAAGTTAGAAAACAATCCAAGGTGATGGTTAAACCAACAACACATTTCAAAAAGATTCATGCATACTTATATAGAATAGTCCATACATGCATGTGTAAGAAAACAATACATATATTATTTAGAGTAAGCCAGATATCATAGAATACAATACAACATATGCATGAAACATGTTGGCTCCTATTATATATATATATATAGAAGTGTAAGTTCTTGTCATACAATACATCCATATCCAACCACTATTTCCAATAGTGGAATGTTATAGCCACATCTACCTGCTCCAAATAGATGTACTAGCTCTGTGTAGTGGAGAAGCCAAGGCATATTACAATATTGTCCAAGCTCTCTCCAAGATAGTCTTATCAAAATATTGGATGACCAAAAGCCTTTACAATGAGTTATGAAAGACTATTTATAGCAAAGGGTGGGGTGATCCTTGATACTCCCCTTTGTGACAGTTCAACTACCCTCATCACTCTTCATCTACTCTATGACTGTTACATCCAACTATCACAACTTTGTTACAGGTCTATTTGGGCACATCACTCCTGACATTCAGATCAGTACAATTAGGGTTCATCAAACCTTAATTCAGTTGTTACATGCCCTAGACAAGTCATCTCATTGAATTCTTCCATCCATGAAAGTTTCCTAGCCTGAAGCCTTGCTGAAATTCCTCCTTGGGACACTAGTGCAACCTTGGTCAGGGGTAAATGTGCTACAGAGCAGGAAAGCCCATTAAGGCCTGCCCTGCAATGCACTTAGGCCCTCTTTGACCTGTGCTGAGCGAGATTGAGCAAAATTTGCATAGGGTTTTGGGAACATTCCTTGATTCTAGTTCATTCAAGAAGGATCCCATCTCTTATCTCCTCATATGAGCTCAAATTTGGATAGGCTAAGGATTAATAAACCTCCTATCCTCTCATTCCTTGTTCCATGGAAACTAAATCCAAGTTTGGAAGGCCATTCATTACCCTCATTTATGATAAGACCATCTCCATTTCCCTATAAATTGAGCACTCAAAATATTGATCATGGGGGTATAATCTGAAGCTTGTAAGGAAATACTGTTGGTTTGAGATTTGGGTTCATATCAAGTAATGTTGTGCTTCCGAATTCGTGTGCTTTTGATGTGGTGAGGGTTGGACTAAAGTTGGAGGAGTGGCACTGGATTGAACTGTATTGAGTGAAACTCTTCCTTCTACATTAATAAAGTGTTTATTCATTTTCTCATATTCTTGTTCATATCTATGATGATTATGTGTTTCAATGCCTTTGATTCCATTGTTTTATAGTAGATAGATCATGTATGCTTTGATCATTGTTGTTCCTGTTTATGTTGACACAGGTACCTATTACGCAGATTTAGTTCAAGTGGGAGTAACAAGAGTGATTCAAAGGGGATCAAGGAAGCAAAATACTACAAGTAGGTTGCTTCATCTCATCTATCTACTATAGGAAGAGGTTAAACTTCTTTCTTTTTGTTGTTCTAGGCGTAGCTACCAACCTAGGGAAAATGTGTTTATTCATAGATGCAAATTCCATATAACAAATTGGTGACGATACTAGGGAACGACTGTCCTTCCTAGTGGCATACCCTCATCATATTACATCCTAGTAGACGTTTCTTGACTTTATTGATTTTATTTAAGTCATTTTGAAGTGTTTTTGGTCAAAAAGTGTGCTTGAATGTATCTTGATTTGACTCTCTAATACCAGCGCAGTGTTGGTCTTGACACAGTGCACTGCAGAGTAGCCTTATCTTAGAGACAATGCACTGTCTCCCACTCTAGCCTGCACTGATCCCTCTTAGGCTAAAAAAACCACCTTTGGTTTGATTTTTCCAAATTTACTTCTGATTTTGATTGTTGAAAGATCAATGTTTTTTATGGTTTTGAAATCAATTTGTATTTCCCCTCCTAGCCCTACTTTGGCCTTGATTGTTAGTGTTTCTTAAGTAATTTCTTTATCATTATCAATTCATTGTTAAAGTTAGATTATAATTGATTAGTCTTTTTTGAAAAGGAAGTATTGTAAATTATTCATTTATTTGAAAAAGGAACTGCTGTAAAGTCTTTGTTTCTTGCGAAAATTATTGATTGATTTTTTGTGCATTTAGTTTCCTTTTGTTCATCTAAACATTAAGGGAAACAAAAAGAAAAACTTGCATTATGTGTTTAGAGGTTTGTGTCTGCTTGTAGGAATAGTATAGGGAAAGTTGCATTAGATGTCCTCTGTGCTCTTTGATTAAACACTTTGATTTCTCTATCCCTTGTAGTTAAGGTTTTCATTGTTCAAATCAAATGAAAAGAATGTTTCTCATCATAGTTGCATTCTAGGAATTTAAAAGACATCACACAGTGAAACTAAAAGAGAAAATCCTAAACAAGATCAACTTAAAATTTATCTCAATTAACCTAATCGAGAATTGTAACTTAACGTATAACATTTAGAGGTTCTAGGCTAGAGATGTGTTCCGATGTCGTAAGACATAGCAGCTGTCATTAATTATTTGCGATGCATTCCATGTGCGATACCTCATTCCATGTAAGTAAGTATATCGTTGCTCGTCCACGTACCTTCGGGTATATAGGATTGTGTTATAGTATGAAAAGTATAAAGGAATGCTCTCACTGTGCAGTTTCGCATTAGACAACGCTAACACAAATCAGGCCTCCACATACTTTCAAGTATATATGGGAGGACTAAATTAGGTTTCTATCCATCCTTAGGTAACCAAGTCGACCACCTTGTACACTGTGATACACCAAACACAGTATTCGGGGATATTTCCTAGACGTATGTTAAGTCCTTGGTTTATTGAGGCAAGATATTGTAGTTCATAGTTGCTTGTTAATCCTTTTTCCTAGATTACCCTGTCTTTTTTTTTTTGTAATAAAATCAATCAGCAATTGTCGATGAACATAAACCTTTACCTTGTCATTCACAGAGGACAACAAGTAAACCACCTTTACCCATTGAAGCTACACCTAGCCGGCAAAGCGGTCTCATTTAACTAAATCTAGTACATCGCAAACTTCTTGTTCTTCATATGAATTACCATAGTCACCTATACTAGTAAGTACAGTGACCCTAATTACTCCTACAATTATTGGTACATCTGTTAGTGAAGTGGAACCTTTACAATTACCTGAGGACACTAAAAGTGACCTTAGTTAAATGGTAACCCAAGTTGTCCAACAAGAAGTTGATTCTCAAACCAAAGTTTTTCAATAAGAAATTACTTCTGAACTTGAATTTGTTTAATGAGAAGTTGATCCTGAACCTATCACAATTCAACCAAAAGTTACTTCTGAACCAAAAGGTGTTCAAGAAGCTCAACCTGAACTCGTTTTTCTTTTACTAGAAGACTTGGATCTTGAAATTGAACAATCAAAATTTTTTCCCATACTGGAAGACGATCAACCAGTTTATCCTCATACATCTATAACTATTGAGACTTCCCCTTTACCGTAGATTCAAACACCGGAAATCTATTAGGGACCCAACACTGAAATCCTTACACCTGGTTTGATTTATATTGAAGAGGAATCTGAAGAAGAAACACCCAGAATTCCAACACGTTTTGGACCTAGGATTTATATTTATCCTCATACTCCTCATTTTACTGCTCCTTTTGATCCTATTTAATTTTAAACTCCCGTTGATTCAATAGGACATTTATTAGGTCATTTGACTATGGCTGAACCAACATCCCAGATTGTACCCTCTGTTACAGCTGAGGCATAATATACTATTGCTACTTCTTTGATGTTTACCACACCACCTAAGTCACATTTGTATGGTGTTTCACCCATCCCATTGGGTTACCAATCATTATTTGGAACTCACTTAGGTGTTGCTTTTAGTCCATGGTCTTCACCCATGTTGTCTAGAAGAATTTTACCTGGTTCTTCACTTACAGATACTGAACAGTTTGGTCCATCAAGTCAATATCAAGCTGGTCCATCTGGTTACCATCCAATGTATCCACTTTACATTGGATTAGCCTCCATATGGAGAACAATATGCCCAATCTCCTTATCCTCCATTTTCTGGGGGACAACCATATAGAAGTATACTGTCATCTTTAGGTCAGCCTGGAATGACTGCTTGTGAGTGGTAGCCTATAATTCCCATTCAACCAAGGCTTGTGTATCCATCACAACCAGTGCAATCTATTTCATCCATACATACTACGCCTACCATTACGACTTTACCATAGTTGCAAGATCAATTAATTGTTTCTCAACCTTTGCAATATGATCCTTCAACCTCTGATCCTCAAGTTTCAGTTTTATACAATCAGTCTTCTCGGGCCATTTTACAACAACCGTTTGTACCTGGAATCCAGCAACCTCAGTGCAATTTACCATTTACTGGAATGACTTAGACTTATACTGGTTTAATTTATTTACAACCTGGTCAAACTTACATTGGTGGGAAATAACCATTACATCAAAAACCATGGCAACGAAAATATCAACAACAAAAATTCCAAGAATACCAAACTTTTCCTGGACTTGGTCAACACACCTATGCTAGGTTTGGTCAACAACAAGTTTACCCAGGTCCTGATCAACAAACCTATGCTGGGTTTGGTCAACAACAAATTTATCCTAGTGCCCCAACAACCACCTTATACCAAATTTTTTTAACAAACTTACCCCTATCAAGGTTACCAGCAGCAGATTCCTTATGCTGGTATGCAAAGGCCTTTTTCTCAAGAAATTCCATCTTACCCTAGATACACTCAACCTGACCTAAACTGACTATTACCTTTTGTCACAACATTTGAATTAATGGATTTAAATCGGCTTAGCAATGATCCAATCATTTATGCACCTTGGTGGCTGGTGATTCCTCATAAATTTCCTTATGATATTCCTAAGTTCAATGGAAACCCTTGAGAAGATCTGTCCAACCATGTTATGAGTTTTCACTTATGGTGTTCATCCAACTCCCTAAATGATGATTCAGTTAGACTATGTCTTTTCCAACGAACGCTTACTGGTCTAGCTACAAAGTGGTATATTGAATTACCACGACCTTCATTGATAACTTTACGTCCTTAGCCACCAAATTTTTAACCCACTTCCAATTACCCATCAGATATGAAACTAGAATGGAACTGTTGACCAACTTTAAATAGACTACTGTTACTCACATTTCTGATCATATTCATGAGTGGCGTTGTTGTCGTCGAATGGTCAAAACTTATGTTCCTGATTAGCTTTTAGTTGAGTGGTTTAACAAATCCTTGTTGTCATCTATCACCAAAGATGTGGCTAAAGGAGGAGTTGTCACTAAAGAGCAAGTAATTGCTCATGCCCAATACTTAGACTTGATTTACACCCAGTCTAGCACTCTCTACAAAAAAATTCCAAATGCACCGAGACCAACTTTTACTATTCGACCACCTCCATCTAGTAAGGACTCTCATGCCGATGACGGTGTGATTGGTTCTTCAAGCACCCAAACAACAGGTAAACCATTTGGTCAAACACTTGCTATTTCCAATCAAACTTCTAGTGCATCTGATAATACTCCTACTTCCGAAATAAATGTCATGTCATCTGACAAAGATAAAAATGAAAAGAAACTTGGAATCAAGAAGAAGGGGAAAGCTAAAAAGAAACAAAATCCTCCCCCTCAAGAGAAATCATCTGATTCCTCTTCTCCGGCCAGGAAACCTTGTTACCCATGTTTAATCTATAATGAGGAGCATTTTACATGAGACTGTCCTCACCATTATGAAGTCTCAAAACTTCTTAAGACTCCTAGCGCATCCACTGTGTTGACAGATCCTTTTCCAAATCCAAAGACTCATTTGGTTGCTACAGATCATGCTTCCACTTCACAAGTGCTTATGCTAACCACCACTAAGCCTAAAATTGATGTTTTGGTGACTACACAAAGTAAATATTATGGTAATCCATTGTCATTGTTGAATAACTAGGCTACAGATCAACAAAATGCTTTGACTTCTACTTCATCTAATCCCATTCCACCACCTAATGCACCAGAGTTAACAATAAAACCACCTAAAGGAGTTGTACATAAATCTACATTCAACCCTTGAGCTCAAGCAGTGCAAAATTACAACATAGTAGAAGATTTGGCTCAATCACCTTCTGCTATTTTGACGCTTGAGGTGGTATAAAATTGTCCCTACCAAAAGAAAGGTTTATGTTAGAAATTGGTGGAATTGATCGAACAGATTCCAATCTTGTGGATTTTAACCATGTGAGATATACACCACAATTACAAGCTCAATTAGCTTTCTTGATCCAAGTAAAAGCTTTGAATAAACTCATTCATCGAACCATTGTTGATGAGGATGCATCTACTTGTATTATGTCAACGAATTGCTGGAAAACACTTAGCTCATCACCTTTGTCACAATCATCTAGAACGTTAAAAGCTTTTGAAAGTTGCACTTATACACCTTGTGGAATTTTAAGTAACCTGCAGATAGAACTAGGGGGAAAAATGTAACTATTGAAGTTGAGGTCGTTGATGGACCCCTTGACTACAACATTTTACTAGGAAGAGCATGGGTTTATCCTATGGCTGCTGTGGTTTCGACATACTTTCGTATGATTTCTTTCCCTCATAAAGGCAGAATAACAGTAATTGATCAACTTAGATTCTTTGCCTCTAGTTCACAAGCTACGGGAAGCATTCCATTAGTTCACGGACCCCTAATATCTCTTCAGAACGTTGGAGTAGGTTTCTTCAAAGATTCTTCCCTAATGGGTACCTTTTCACTACCGTTACTATCACAAATGGTGGAAGTTGCAAAATTTGAGACTTGTAACATGATATCTTCCACTTCATATGATTCATGGAAGATTTCCAATCATTCTGAAGATGATATGCATAATGAAACCATGCCACTAAGCCCCATTGAGCTTGCATAGAAATCAATCTTTTTGGCTTGTGCGGAAAATCCAAATCTATCATCACCAATTGTATGGGTTAATCGTTCATTATAATATGGTACTTCCTCTGATCCTTTTTCACGTACATTTTCTACTGATGAAGGAATCATCCAATCAATGATGACAGAAGAAGAACCATGGGAAGATTATCATCATCGATTCCATATTCCAGATCACATAGAAGATATTCCAAATGAACTAAATCACCCTTCAATTGTTGATTCCTTTCGAATTCTGTATTTATAGACACAGTCGATTCCGAACGAAACTCATCAAATATCAAAGAAACTATTTCTATCAATATTTTTAATGATCCAGGAATTGTAGAAAACATCCATGTTGGCAAATCTTGTTCTCCGTCAGAACTTGAAACTTACCGTTCTCTTTTTTGTGAATTTCGTGATATATTTTCCTGGTCATATGAGGAAATGCTAGGTATTGATTATAGTATAGTTGAACATGAGACTAAAATGTATCCTGATGTCAAACTGGTACAAAAGTGCCTCCGACATGTTCATTTGAAGAAGGTTGCTACCATAAAAGCATACATTGAAAATTTTTTGCATGTTGGTTTCATATACCCTATTCCTCTTACCGATTTGGTTTCCAATCTTGTTCCTATTAGAAGAAAAAAAGAACAATATGAGTGTGTGTTGATTATACGGATGTTAATAATGCCTATCCAAAATACAACTATCGCACTCCCTTTATCGACCAGATAATTAATGACTGTGTTGGATGTGAAATATTCTCATTTGTGGATGGATTTACTGGTTATAATCAGATCAATATCCACCCAGAAGACCAATATAAAACTACTTTTATTTGTCCCTTGGGCACATTTGCATATAGGAAACTCCGTTTTGGTTTGAAGAATGTCGGGGAAACTTTTTAGAGGGCAACAAATTATGCCTTCCATGACATCAAACACATTGTTCAACCCTATCTAGATGACTTACCTGCTCATTCATGGAAATGGGTTGATCACCTACTACATCTGAGAGCTATATTTTTATGGTGTTGACACTACAAATTTTGACTCAATCCACAAAAATGTGTGTTTTGTGTTGGTTCTAGTTGCTTGCTTGGTTTCGTAGTGTCTAAAGAATGAATTCGATTCGAACCTTTGAAGGTTAAGGAAATTGTTGATTTGCCTCCACCTTCCAATTTACTGCAGTTACAATGACTCCTAAGGAAGGCTAACTTTCTAAGGAGGTTGATTCCCAAATATGCCAAAATAGCTAAAGGATTTACTCATCTTTTGGAAAAGGGAATCCCCTTCCATTGGGATTAGGTGCGCAAACTTCCTTTGATGCTATTAAATATACCATGATTCGAGCATCATTAATGTATGCCCCTAATTATCAAAATGACTATTTACTATATCTGGTTGCTGTAGATACAACCATTGCTATTTTTTTAGTCCAAGAAGAAGATAGGACTGAACATCTAATCTATTATTTGAATCGCAATCTCAATGATATGAAAGTTAAGTACTCTTATGTCGAAAAGTTAGCTTTCACTGTTGTTCAAGCTGTACAGATATTTCACCACTATATCCTACTCCGAAAGACCACTATCATTTCATATTGCAACCCTATGACATACATCTTGTCACATCAATTGTTGGGGGACAAATATTTGAAATGGATCATCATTTTGCAGGAATTTGATTTGGAATTCATCAAATCCAAGTCAAAGAAATCTCTAGTTTTCACTGAGATTCTTTGCAACCTTCCCTCTATCGACATTGATTGAACAATGGAACCATCAATTTTGGATGAGTCCCTATTTCTAATTTCATCTTCTGACCCTTGGTATGGAGATATACTAATCTATCTCGAAACCCATATTTTCGAGCCTGATACATCTCGCTTGGAACAACGACGTATTCAATATCAAGCCAAAGATTATCTGATCATTGGAGACACCCTTTATATTCGTGGTATCGATACGATTTTACGGAGGTGCCTCACTCATGAGGAATCTGAGAAAGTTTTGATTGATTTCCATTCTGGTGCTTGTGGTGGACATTTATCTGGTTATGCTATTGCACAAAAGATTCTTCGTGTTGGTTACTTCTGGCCAACCATATTTAACGATTGCATTATTACTGTCAAAATTTGTCATGCATTCCATATTTTTGACTGTAAAACTCGATTACCACCTACACCACTACATCCTAACAGCGTTGTTGGACCATTTGCAAAATGGGGCATCGATTACATGACATGTAACCCTACCTTGGATGGGGGGCATGGGTATATTATTGTCACTGTGGACTATTTTACGAAGTGGGCCGAGGCCATGCATATATTAAAGAACAACGGTGAGAAGACTGCTCTTTTTTTCTTCAACCTTGTGGTTGCATGGTTTGGTGTACCACAAGCTATAGGTAGAGATCATGGTTCACATTTTCGCAACCATATGATGACTGAATTGACTGCAAAGTTGGGAATTTCACATGATAGTTCTACTTCTTATTATCTGCAAGCTAATGGACAAGTTGAAGCCATAAAAAGACCTTAAGTGAATGGTTCAACTAATGATAGGAGTTTATAAATGAAACTAGAATTTAATCTTGTACTCAACTTTGTGGGCTTACCGAACCTCGGTGAGAAAAGCAACTAGATTCACACCTTTTCAATTAGTGTATGGTCTGGAGGCAATCTTGCCTCTACAATGTGAAATTTCATCATTAAAACTCGTAATTGGCCTGTTACCTGACAGTTCTAAACAAGAAACACATTTCTTAGAACTTATCCATCTCGATGAAACATGTCGTGAAGCCGCATTGCTAACAAAGCACATAAGAAACAAATAAAGGCACAATATGACCGAAATGTCAAGCCTCACATTTTCTCAGAAGGAGACCTGATCTTGCTTTATGATCATGAAGTTAATAAACTAGGAGCAGGGAAATTTGAACCATTATGGATGGGTCCCTATATTGTCAAGCGTGTTTTGGCAAAGGGCGCTTATGAGTTAGTTGATTATGATGGAATTCCATTATCATAGACCTGAAAAGGGTTGTGTTAGAGTCAGTCTGGTCAGTCCTCCGTCAGAGATCAAAACTCTTTCTGCATTTCACTTTTAGGAGTCCCGCTCCATTCACTCAGATGTATTTCGCTAGGGGCATGCCATAATCTGACGGAAAAGGTCTTGGTAGTCATTTCCCCTAATGTCTAGCACCTCCTCGATTAGGTCTTTTGTCAATGTTCACTAAAGTCCATGACAGTCAAGGTTTGGTCCTTTATGGACAAAAATCATTTTCAATCATTAGGTCTAGGGATTAGTCAATTTTGTCTTCAACCATGTCCAATAAAGCCATGTAGGCCATAGGGAGGCCCTTACAAAGTTATGATTTAAAGAGTTTCATCGTCATGTTGATAGACTTCGACTGTTCTTCAAAACTCTGTTTTGAAGAAAAGCCAAACAGTGTGACATTTGTGATAATTTTCAAAAAATTCTCCAGTTGATTTCTTCAGGTGAAATCATGGTTTCTGTGGCCAAATGCCCTTTCATGCAACCCCTGCAAAAAGTGCCGAAAATTTCATCATTCTAGCTAAAATTCAAAGGGAAAAGTGAAATTCAACATTGCATTAACTCAGTGAAAAAAGCCAAAATGAAACATTAGCAAAGTGGGTTTTTGAAGAAGAAAAAATTTAATCCATGACTCCCAATGTCTTTATAAAGGATTTTCACAAGCAAACAAAGTCATTGTGAAACTCAAGGTTATAGAGAAGCATTGAAAAGTCATTGTGAGAAGCTAGTGTGTGTTTGCAGTGAGATTGGAGGTGTTTTCTAGAGTGCGGCACACACACAGAGGGGCGCGACGCACATAGAGAGGGCAGTGCACACAACGCTCCCCCACAGTGCTTATTCAACACGGGTGCGGCACACATATAGAGTGCGGCGCACACCCATAAAGGCCCGAAATCGTTCCAAATTTGCCACAAATCGTTTGGAATTCTTTCCAATTGCCAGGTACGGTCTATATCGTGGCTTGCTCATCAAATTTTGTGGATGTGATGGTGGTTCATGGCCATTTATACTTGCAATAAAAACTCATAAACCCTACCTCTTGAAATCGTCAAAAACATTGTTGCTAGGGTTGCAAACTTGTTGTGTTGGTGCCAAGGCTCCGTTTTCACCTCTCATTTTTCCCATTCTTTCCATTTTTCCCTATCCCCCCTATCCCATTTTTCCTATTTTCCCTACCCTAAAATATTACCAAACCCCTATTACCTATCCCTCCACTCATTGGTCAATTTAAACCCCAAAACCCTACCTTATAACATCCCCAAACCCTCCTACATATCCCTAGACAACATTTTCCCCATAACCCCTATTTCCATCATATTATTCCTCTCCTAACACTCCCTTTTTGCACTGTTCCCCTTGGTGGCAGATATCACAACAACACCTAGTTTCATACCATCATCAAAGGGCAGTCGAAGAATAGTACACATACAGTAGTCATGGCATCAGAGCATTCATCGGAGTATGAGATGGAAACCTAGAGTGATTCATCCTCGGAAGAACAGGCTCCCTGGAGACATCACAAAAGTGGCAAACATGTTAGGGATGAGCCAACCACCCTTACTGAATTGCAGGCATGCCTTCTTGCTATGTCATGCTTCCAGCATCTATCATGTTTTGAGTTTTTTCAAAGGGTGGCTAATGTTTGAGTTCATCATGAGTTGGTCCATCTTTTTGTGGTTCACTTACATGGAGGTCACTCTATCTTGGCCGGGGTCGCTTTCACACTGACACCCGAAACTATCTCATTAGCAACCGGCATACCGAATGTTGGAGAACAATGGCACAAGAAACATAAGGTTGATCGGAAGCACTATGAGCCTTACATTAAGGCCAGATTCTTGAGGCAGCTCCAAAGAGTCTTTCCATTTATATATTTGAAAGATGAATATGCTCCACTCATGAAATTGATCATGAAATACTTCAGCTGTGAGGGGAGGTTCTCTCGTCTATATGCCTATCACATCAGGTTTCTCATGCACTTTACCAGGGTATGGATGATGAACATCCCATATTTCATTTGCAGGAACATAGAGAGGATGAACACCTTCATGCAGCACAAGAACCCTCAACAACAACTTAACAATGTTTATCACTTTGCTCTTATCCGGATTTTGGTGGATCATCAGTTGGGATTGCAGGGCATTACTTGGGATGACTTCATCTCCCGTGACCTCTTCAACAGTTCACATGTATTATCAGAGGTTGAGCATGAGATAGGTGGTCCTTCTCATTAGTATGAGCGCCATGAGACCACTACTATGCGAGTATTCATCACATATCAGAGAGGCATTAGGAATTTGTTTGCAGTAGCAAAGCGAGTGTTATCTCCACCATCGACAACATCGACAACACAGGTACAGGATGAGGAAAAGAGGCCCATGCATGATGAGGGGCCATCAGGTGAACAAGAGGCCGACTCATCCTCATTCACGATGATGATGCAGATGTGGAGAGTGCCAAACTTAGGAGGACCATCCAGGAGCAGAAAACAGAGATCCAAGACTTGTCACTCAATTTGGAGAGGGCCAAATGGATTACTAGGTATTTGGAGTATAGGAACAAACAGCTTGAGGACTAGCTAGAGATCATGGAGCTGCAAAGCATCCGTGAGAATCGACAAGCTACCCAACATTGAGCTCACTCCCTTAGAGCAAGAGATTAACAATGACCGTGAGTCTTAGCTCGAGCGCACCAACATCCACCTTGAGAGACTACTAGAGAAGGCTGACAGGGAGAAAACCATACTGAGGCAGATGGTTTATCATTACAGGGCACGGAACATGAGTTCAAAGGCTTGAATAAGGACTTTGAAGGCAAAATTGAGCAAAGCGACAAAGAGGCAAAAGAGTCAAAAAGAGCAAGATCGACTTCAAATCTTGGCTAAAGCCTCTTTGGCCCAGCATAGCACCTCATAGAGGATCTGTAGCCCAAATTTCAAGAAATTTGGGGCAATTTTGGTCACATGACAAATTTTTGGTCACAACACAAGTTTTTTCTCCCTGTGCGCCGCGCCACAGGCGCGACGCTTAGGATTGGGAGCTCCAAATCACAAATGGCTTGCTTCAACATGAACAATCATGCATGCTGGTGCATGGACAAGAGGTTTGGGCATGATTTGAGTCCCCAGGAGGTGAAAAACACTCAAAAAATGACCTCTCTGCCCCTATTTTGACACACAGGAAGCAGTCTTGGGAGAATGAAGATTTGGAGGGACAAATGAGCACCAAATTTAGAAATTCCACTTAGGATGGAAAGTAGATAGGCCAGGCTTTCCAAAAAGCACACTTGGGCACAATTTGGACTCTTTTAGGTACCTCAAAACATCCTCCAAAGTGGCGCGGCGCATATAGATTTGGGCGCAGCGCATATAGAGAAAAAGGCCAAATCACTTCCGCTTCGCGACATTTCGAGTCGCGACTTTCTCCAAGTGGGTCTGCTCATTTACAATACAGTTTTTTCGACACCTAATGCAAAGTTTAAAGTATTTTTACTCCAGGTTGGCTTCTATCCAAGTGGCAAAGGAAAGCGAGCAGTCACCCAAGCCATTTGTCATTTTTGTAATGGTGCACCTGTAACTAATGGTTGGCTTTCCACTTCCACTTTGTAATGATTCGAAAAACTCCCAAACTCTTGGTTGTTCTATTTCCTCATGGAATAGTCTATTTATTGTATGTGAACCATTTGCAAAGGGTTGGTTGATGGTAATTTCTGGGAGATTGTGGGAGAGAAACTCAGTTCTTCATTGTATATTTTGACAGAGGATTAATGAAAGGCAGCAGCTCTGTTTCATGAGATTCATGTGGTTGTGAGTGTGGAAAATGTGTCTCTTTATGTTTCATATGTATTTCATTATGTTTCACAGTTCATTTCATATTCATTTCCAATGAAAATTTCTAAGTAAGATAAGGTAGAATTCATATTTATTGCTCTGCCTGCGGGAAAGTTTCACGTATGTGTCCTTCTTCTATTGAAAAGGATTCATGTGTTTATGCCCTTTTCACCCTCCTAAACAATATTTCTGTTCCGTATTACTTCAAATTTAATTGATATACTTTCCACCTGTCTTGCCTCACGAAGTAATCTATGCCTTTGTGTTAAATTCTCAGCTCATTGTTGTTTGTTGGTCCCATACATCCCAGAAACTCAGTCATTCATAAAAATTGCTTCTTGTTTCCATATTTATTTACTAGCCTAAAATCAATATTTCACTGTAAGTCATCTCAGACCATATCATTTGTTTATTCAGTGAGTGTGACTCGGAGAGAGCCCTCTCCTATTCTGGTAGCTAGCTACCAGACTGAGCGTGGTTTGTGGTTACCCTAAATTTTGCCTTCCTTCAGCCTAAGGCAGATTTAGGTGCTAACAGGTTGTAGTTGAAATTTTACTATGCTTGATTTTACGTAGTAATAAACACTGTATATATGCTTTGATTGCATGTGCATGTGTTACAGTGTGACTTTTAGAGTTTTTATGTGGTTAAGTAATCCACTTTTCATTTGTTGCAGATGTCGGAATCTTTGGAACCATTTGTTGGTTACGTCGATGGTGCTAGTCGTAGTACGCAGAACCTATCTTCTACAACATGGGCCATATTTTCTCCAAGTAGCGAGTTAGTGAATTTTCAATGGATTTGTATCAGTCATTCTATGAACAATATCACTGAGTATAGCACATTTATCAAACTTCTCTCTGATGCCATTTCACTTGGCATTCACCGAATCATCATTAGGCTGGACTCACAATTTGTCATACTGCAACTTAAAAACGTTTATACCATCTGAAATCCAACTATTTATTGTATATTCCTTAGAGTTCGTCTCTTGGAAAGAAATTTTGATTACATGCAATATCAACATATTTCCAGGAACTTTAGCATATTGACTGATTCTTTAGCAAACTATGTGTTAAACAGACATTTACGGCATATGTAAAAATTAAATTTTCAATTCATATCAATAGTGGAATAGGCTTGCATATAACCATATAAAAACACTGAAAGTAAAATAGATAGATGTTTAAATATTTTACAAAATTTGTGTCCAAGACATGTTGGTCATCTGACGTCAAAACTCAAAATGCATATAGAAAAACAACCTAAGTAGATCTAATGATTCTCATGATAACAGGTCACATCTTGAGCTATCATGCTCAATAGCCTCATCCAACAGCTAGGTACACCAATAGTATGGCGTTGCAGTGTCATTGGTAACTCCTCAATTGGGACATCTGAAATATTGAGGGTTAACCCCTCTATATGATCTTGTAACTCTGCTAGTGTCTCAGTCAAATCAAAATCCTGGAGAACCGCACTTCCTACATTTCTCCTCGCTGGTTCACTCGCTTTTTGTTGATGACCCATTAGTCGAATAGTGCCAACATATTCATGCATGAAAACATTTTTAGTTTAGTCTTGGAAACATAAAAAACACAAAAACATGTAGAAACTTAAAAAATTAAAAACACTTGGCCAAAACAATTTACCTATAGCACCCCATTGAGCACCCACTGGTAACCTCAAATCTGTATCTCCACAAAAGTCCATTCCTGCATGTGGATGCTCCTCAATGACAATGTGTTGTCAACTGAGCCAACTGAAGAATGCAGGAGGAAGTGAGATTGATGATTGACCAACATGTCGAGCCATCAACTCAACCTATCTCTACATCTGTGGATCTCTAGGACTAGTCAAATTAGCGCCACATGCTGAGGTTGCATCAATGGAATTCTCTTTAAGGTAAAGGCAATGAAGATCGAACCATAGCTAAAATTCTTCGGCTTACCACTCTTTACTTTGGTTAGCTTCTCTTTCATCGAAGAGAGAACTTCCTCACACCAGTTGAATATAGTTGGCTTAAGGCACTCAAGCGAAAAGTGCATGTATGATTTTTTCGTCAGATGAAGTGTCGCACTACCCGCCAACTTTGCAATAGTGAAAAGGATTGTTCGCAAGGGAAAATCATTAAAATCCCTGATGTTTATATTCCCATATTTACTAGGTTGTGTACTTGGCTAACGGAACTGTCGAATGTAGTCCCTCATTGATTCACCTCTACCGGCAGAGCTTGAAAGAAAAATGGGGGCACCACGTCTCAACAATCCTGTAAGGAAGTAAACATCATCGATCAATATAGGGAGCACTTTTCCCCCTATCTGAAAATCTTGATCCACTGGATCCCATGCATGAAATAATAACTGCAATAGTTCTAATTGTTGCCTCATCCCAGACAACCTGAATTATTTGAGTAACCCACAGTCTCTGAGGGCCTCAATAGTACCCGGCTAATTTAGGGCATAAATATCCTATTATTCATGTTCTCTTTCACAACAAGTAATAGCCATTTTGATCTAATCAAATCCTGAAATCAAACCATAAGCTCAGTTAGGATCCATTTCATGCAAAAAAATGGAGCATTTTTGGGTAAAATAGGAGAAACAAATTTCTCAACTATTCCCAGCATAGCCCAGGCCCTGAGTCAGTGTGCTGTAGAGTAGGTACCCTTCTTCTTGGGTGCACTGTAGTGCAATTTTCGATGTGTTAGGCTGTGCTGATCCGAAGGCGAGGTATATTTTACCTAGAGACCCCAAAACCCTAAAAAAATAGCTTGAAATTGCGAAAGAATGAACTTAAATGGAAGAGAAAAGGTAGATCTCCTACACATTGTTGATGACACAGAAAATGATCCACATAATCTCTCGCAATCAACTGCTGAAGTTTGAGGAAAAAACTTGTTTAGAGTACAAAATTGAATGGTAAATATCCAATGGTGAAAATGACTTCGGAAATTCTTGTTTTAAGGTTATTTCATGTTCGTTAAATGAATAAACTATAGTTTTTACCTATTTTTACCAATGAAACAGGTATGTTTAATTTGTCTGGTGATTCTTTGAGTAGGTTTACAACTGATACAGTGAATTTGTCTTGCACAATTGTGAATTGTATGGTTGACCATAAAGTATACTTTTATCTCTTTTTCGAGCTCTTGGTAAGCAGCTATATTGCAGCAATAATGTTGCAACTCCTGGGCTACCTACTTTACTCTTATCAACCCAGTAGTTCGTAACAAACTTGGAAGCGTCGGTGTTGTATTCACAAGTACTAGTTCTCACTGCAGGTTGTCATTTGGTTATTTGGTGCAAGATCACTAGGATCTCAAGCCAAATTCTATGGATTCCAAAAGAAGCTCTATATGTGATGAAAGGAAAGAAATATTACTCTACAGATGCTATTCTAACTGTAGAAAGGAGAAAGACTGAAATGTAAAGAAAACCTAGTAAACCTTAATTAACCAACTAAATCTACTTTTGCAGAAAGCACTATGAAAACCATGAAATGAATGCCATTACCCACTCAAGGAAGTAAACAACATCTAACTAAACTATTTCTACAAGAAAATAACAAAAAAACATCTTTTTGGATATTTATATATTTTAAAGTGAATTTGACATGCATGTAATTTATTGTGTGTGAATGTAGTAGCGAATAGGTGGTGTTGGAGGGTGGTTTTAGGACTTAATAGGATGTAGGATGGTGTGGATGGGTCCTAGGAGGTCTCAAGTGGCCTTTTGGAGGCTTTTCCCACACTAGGCATTCAAAATAAAGCCTACAGGAAAATCTACAGGAGGAAAACAGGGCAACTATAGGAGGTCTACAGGGGAAGCCCGAGAGAAATTTTCACCGTTTTGAGGGTGTGAGAGTGGGGGAAGAAGGTGGATGAAGGTTGGAATAAGGTGTTAGGGTGCCTAAGGTCTATCATGGATCATCGGGAGAGAGGAAGATGATTGAGTTTGCTCAAGGAGAGAGGAAGAAGTTCTATGGAAAATGCAGGAAATTAAGGCAGAATGGAGGTGAGGTTTGGGCGACCTGTAGGGCATGGATCAGATGGAGGATGGGATAGTTGATAAGCTGGCCTACTATTAGAAGAGATCTACTGCAAAGGGATTGACAGTCAACCAATAAGATCAAACAAGCAATGAAAGGAGTGCATCTTAGAAAAATAGAGTTTTGCATAAAACTAGTCTAAACTATAATCTATGAAAGGAAATGTTGAGAAATGTTGTAAGAAAGGAAAACATGAAAGAAGAATATTGCAAATTAGGAAGTGAGCATGATGAAAAAGATCCGAAGCAAAGTAGAACTGGTCTATTGACCTACTAAAAAGCTGCAAACACTAGAAGTAATGAGGAAAATCTGTGCCTTTGGGGCATCAAGAGGGTCTTTGCCTCAAAGTCCCAAAGGGAGGAAGAGAGGCCAAGGCACTATTTCTAGCCTTTTGAATCTTCTCTTTATCACTACTTAACCTTCTACAAAAAGCACAAATGGAAGCAAACTACTAAATCATCAAAAACAACCTATTCTTAACCATAAAAGAAATACATCTAACAACAACCTAATCTAAAAACTGAAATAAAACATAAAAATACAAGTAAGAGGAGCTTGGCTGCTTGGATTGGGCCCTAACCTAAGAGCTTCAACCCTCTGAGGTAAGTCAGTGCTAGCTCAAAAATGATTCCATCTTTATTATCAAAACAATAGCAAGATTACATGAAACTATCACAAAAAGAGTTTACATAAGCAAAAATCCAACAAAGATCTGACCCTAGTGAGGCCCTAGGCCTCTCTACTTATACAAATGAAGCTACCAATAGCTTCCTTAAAATCAGGGAGGCTTGGCTCCAAAAACTCGAGATAATCATTAGTCACCCTCCAGTTTCTTGGGTGCCTTCTAGTGCATGATTCAGCTGCTTGTACTTTGAGCTGAATGAAGGGGAATTCGAAGTGAGGAGTAATAACTGAGGGGTTCCCTCCTATAAGTCCTCTCCTTTATCCACTTTGAATTATTTCTACCATTTGCCCACTAGATCCTTGACTTTGACCTCGAAATTCATTAATAATCTGCATTAAACACATGTTAGACCACATGGCATCACAACTAATTCAACTCACTCCATAAGCATAAATATAATCAGAAAATCATACAATAAGATAAAAGAATAGTTGATTTCACTAGGTTAGGAGGTAAAATGAGCCCATATAATTACCCATTTATGAGGCTCATCATCACCCCCTACTGAATGTGTTGCTCATCCTCTGAGCAACTTAGTCAATCTCCTCATCTTTTATGGCCCTGATGGCCTCCCTAGCATCCCAGGCTTCTGATGTGGTCTACTCTTCTTTGCCATAGAATCTTGCCTTCCTGTCTATCTCTTCCCACTGCTCCTCCTCTTCTTCTTTTCTTCTACCTTCCAGCATGTCTAACCATAGCGAGGGATTGAGTTTGAGGCCAATCCAGTTGACCTTCTGCCTCTGCATGGAATATTTGTACATTGGCACTCTTTTTAATGCCTCCTTCAACCTCATGGGGGAATGATATTCCCTGATCTGCAGACTGTGTGGTAAGGTGTTCCATCTCCTCATGCATGCATGCACACAGTGATCCGAATTGGATCCATAAAGAATGATTAAACAAAGCCATGGTTGTACCAGGTCGGGACAAACTTCTAAAAATTCCAAAATAGTGATAAAAAACACCCTAAACTAGTGGCAATGGCAGCGATGAGGACCCCGGTCAAAGTGCATTGACCGAGGCCCATGGAGACTGCGTGGGAGGCTGAATTAGCCCCTCCAAGCCCTAGATTAGGAAATAGAAATGGTGAAGCCCCAAGCACTCAGACATGTGGGGAGCCAAATAACCACAAGCGAAAAGCGAAAAAGCGCTAAAAGACAAGGCAAGACCTGCGCTCCGAAAAACCGATGGTATTGATTAGGGCACCCTCAAATGGTAAGTAGTTTTGGAGAAATTGGAGTGATCCCATTCAACAATTGATGCATGGTAAGCAGAGGAGAGAGAAAACCACCATTGATCGTGCACTAAAGGTTGAGCAAGTCAACCGCGTGAAACGTGTGTATGGCATCGGATCTGGAGGCCTTAGATTAGACAGCTGAGGTCGTGCCCAATGGAGAAAGAGGAATCGACGAGGGATTAAGCCATAGTTTGTAAAGATCTAACATCCGATTTGACTGCCAAGGTGGTAGAAGACTCATTCCATGATGTAATTGAAAAAAAATTGAACCGACGAAGTGAATTGGCGCAACTGCAGGAGGACATGTGGCCACTCCCTGTGAGCTTGATGATGATTGTCGAATAAGGAACTCCAAGCGAAGCTGTAGAAGGTGATTTGATGAAGGCGGAAGAGCAACTGAATATACATGGAAACGAATGGCTTAAGGCCATGAATAAAGACAGAATACACAATCAGTCAGAGAGAGAGACAAAGGAACCAAAATTCCGAGAGGAGGACGAACGCAGGGGAAAAGATAGTGGAGCAAAAGCAGAAGAGGATAAAGGGTCGAGCTGACCAAAGGCAGCATCGAGCACCAGAGACCTTGAGGTATTCAAGCCATCCCAAAGAGGATCTATCTAGACTGAGCACCACATTGGGCTCTTTCCATTGTAGACCAGAAGGCCACAGATCTGGTAGGCAAATGAGTCCGTGCACTCAGTGGTTTGGGGAATCCAAGAACCACCCTGCCAAGACAATCTGTTTCAAGTGACTCATATTGAGCTCCTGCATTGTAATCTTGAAACACATCAAATAAGGCCACCAATGAAGCTGGACCGCAGACGTAGCCCTGGAGAATAGGGTGAACTCCTTATTAAATTTTTGTGTTCTTGTATTTGCATACTGTGTTTCTTTTTTGTCTTCCATTCCAAGTGTCAGTGTATTTGCAATGTGATCGATCCATTTCTTAAATAACATAGACACACACACACTGACAGATGAGTCTGTAATATCTTCAGTTAATAAATCTTTAACTGAGGTCACTCACAGGGTGATTATCAGATCAAGTGGTATCAGAGCTATATGTTGTAAGGTTAGACAAGCTTGTGTTGGTTTAGCTGTTGAATGCTCACTAGGTCAAAGCTCAAATTAGGAGAAGGAGAGTTGGTCGAAACTAATCTTGAAATTGGGAGAGTCCATCCTTAGAAGACAATGTCAGAGGAAGGTTCTATGGGGCCATACCCTCAATTCATAGAGAGTTTCCTAGCTATAAAGTCTATGGTAGAAGAAATGTATAGGGACTTTAGAAAGCATAAGGATGAAGATTCATCAGGTTCTAAATAAGACAAAGAAGAAGATGAGTCTCATTCCCATGACCACTCAAAAGGAAAAGGGAAAGAGGAAAGCTTTCTCACACCTCCTAATAGCCTTGTGCATAATAAAAAAGCATCTTTGGTTAAGATAGATGTTAAATTTGATTTACCTATATATGATGGAGAGCTAAATGCTGAAAAGATGGACAATTGGATTAGACAAATTGATTTGTATTGCAAGGTGAAAAACATTGACTCAAACGAGATAAAAATTCAACTGGAAAGCCTACGCCTAGGAGGCACTGCCTTGGTTTGGTGGGAAGGCAGAAACCAAGCTGCCATGAAGAGACACGGGAAGACTATCTTTGTCTGGAGTGACTTTGTTTCTGCAATCAAGAAGCAGTTCTATCCATTGGCCTACATGCAACAAGCCATGATGAGTTGGAAAAATCTTCGACAGTTGAAAGGGCAAAGCGTGGAAGGGTACACTCAAGAATTTAGAAAGAGAGCATTAATTCTAGGGATCTCATTAGACTCACCAGAGACTCTTTTCAAGTACATTAGTGGTCTACACAACTACATGAGGCATACCATCGTCATGTTTAATCCCACTAGTATAGATGAGGTATCTGTACAAGCTACTCACCTAGAATCTAGAGGAAAGAATGGAAATCCAAAAGTTGGGGGACCATCCCAACCAACTGTAAGCAAGAGCGAGGAGAAAAGAAAGCAAAAGTGGAAATCAAGGAAGGCTAACACTGCACAAAAAAGCAAAGCTTCATGCACTTATTGTAAAAATGAGGGGCATGATGATGAGTACTGTTGGATTCTACATCCAGAGCTGAGACCTAAGAAGTCCGAGGGCAAGGAGAAGAAGATTGTTGTAGCTATTCAGAAATATTTGGGGTCATACTCGGGAGATGAAACAATCATTGTAGCCACAGGTATAAAATGTAAGAATTCTGAAGCATCTACTAGTAATTATACTCAAACTATTATTGATGAAGAACATGAGAGAAAAAGACATGAGCTTTTTCATATTCGAATTATTTCCAAACATCAAAAGATTGATACTTTGTTTGATAGTGGCTCACAAGTAAATTTGATTTCTGAAGCAATTGTAAATAAATTGGGATTAACAACTACACCTCACAAGAAACCATACCCATTAGGATGGTTGAATGACAAAGCACAACTACAAGTGACTAGACTATGCAAACTCAAGTTTTATTTTGGGTCAACATTTGTAGATGAGGTCCAGTTAGACATAGTTCCTTTGGATATATGTGGAATTGTTTTAGGAAGTCCTTACTTGTATGATAGAAAAGTTGTTTTCTATAGAGCTGAGAACAAGTATCTACTTGTTAAACATGGAATCAAATACTTTGTAAGAGCTCAGAAGCTCAAGAATAATTATACTTTCATAAATTCTAGGTAGATGAAAAGAATGATAAATTCATGCAAACAATTCTTACTAATGGTTGTAAAGGAAAAGAAACCTGATAAAACCAATGTATTTGAGGGCTGTAATGCTCAGCACCAAGCTGATATAGAAAACATTGTTTTAGAGTATGATGTCCTGTTTTAGGAACCTAAAGGTCTGCCACCCAAAAAGGAAATAGTACATGATATTATTTTGTAGCAAGATGTTCCATTGCCTAACATTGGGATGTACAGGTTGTCTGATTTAGAGAATGTTGAAATCAAGGATCAGGTGCGGGAGTTGCTCGAGAATGGGTTCATCAGGCCTAGCACATCACCATGTGGGTCACCAATTGTTTTGGTGAGAAAGAAAGATGGCTTGTGGAGAATGTGCATTAACTACTGAGCCCTGAATAAGATAACAATAAAAAATTGTCATCCGCTTCCTCGCATAGATGATCTTTTAGATCAATTGAAGGAAGCTATTTATTTCACCAAGCTAGATTTGCACAGTGGATACCATTAGGTCAGAGTTGCAAAGCAAGATGCATGGAAGTCTTCTTTTAAGACAAAGTAGGGATTGTATGAGTGGCTGGTTATGCCTTTTGGCTTGATCAATGCCCTTGCTATTTTTATGATATTAATGAATGATGTACTTAGGCCTTTTCTTGATGATTTTGTTATTGTGTATCTGGGTGACATTCTGATTTTTAGTAAAATGTGGGAAGAACACTTAAAGCATGTTAAGTAGAAATTAGATGTTTTGAAAAGAGAAAAAATTTATGTTAAACTCTCAAAATGTGAATTTGGCAAAACATCTCTAAATTATTTGGGTCATATATTAGGGTGTGGTGAATTGAAAATAGATACCTCTAAAGTGGCAGTCATTGTAAACTGGCCTAAACCCAATTCTGCTACAGAAGTGAGAATCTTCTTAGGAGCAACACAATATTGGAGGAAGTTCATTTCTAATTTTTCCTCAATTGTAGCTCCCTTACATGCTTTGACATGATTGAACAGGGTGTTTCAGTGAGGAGGCAAACATCAGAAAGCCTTCGACACCTTGAAAGAAAAGATAAGTACAACGCCTGTAATAGCATTTCCTGATCTAAAAAGACCATTTGAGATCCAAATATATTCCAGTGACTATGCCATGGGAGCAGTGTTGATACAACACGGTAAACCCATATGTTATCATTCTAAGACTTTTAATCTTGTAGTAGTTAACTATCCTACATATGATAAAGAATTGTATGCATTAGTTCAGAGTGTGAAAAAGTGGAAACTTACTTAATGGGCAAAGAGACAGTAATACATACTGATCATCAACCACTTCAATATCTACACTCCCAAACTAAGTTGCAGCAATCGAGACATTACAGATGGATGGGTTTTCTACAAAAGTTTTATTTAGTCATCAGATATAAAAATGGCATACATAATAAAGTTGCAAACATGTTATATAGATCCATTATAAATGCATCTACTATACTTAAGCATAATTTTGTACTACATGACAACTACATTGAACAATATGCTCAATATATAGACCTTAAAGATGTATATGCAACTTTGAGTCAAGGCAGAAAGGTAGAAGAATTGGATTATCATGTGAAGGACCAACTCTTATATCATTATGGGAAATTCTGCATTCCACAAACAGAGAGAGTAAATATAATTAGAGAGGCACACACTTCTCTGATATCAGGTCACTTTGGGGTAAGAAAAACAGTTGCATAGCTGCAAAGATTTTGTTATTGGCCGAAAATGAATGAGACAGTTTCTAGATATGTCAGAAGGTGTACTATGTGTGCTAAGAGCAAGCCCAATAATAGAAACCTAGGCTTGTACACTCCTTTACCAGTTCCTTCTCACCCTTGGGAAAGTGTTTCCATGGATTTTGTTGTAGGACTGCCTAAGTCTAGAAAAGGACATGATTATCTGTATGTGTTTATGGATAGGTTCAACAAAATGTGTATTTTGATACCTTGTAATAAACATATTACAACTGAACAAACTGCAAAATTATTCTTTGAACATGTATGGGTTCATTTTGGATTACCCACTTCTATTTTATCTGATCGAGACACTTGATTTGTGGGGAAGTTTTGCTCAAGTTTGTGGGAACTGATGGACACCCAACTGAAGAAAAGCACAGCTTTTCATCCACAAACCAATGGCCAGACATAAGTAGTTAACAGGATAGTGATCTAGTTACTCAGGGGATATTGCAGTAAACATCTTAAGCTTTCGGATGAACATTTGTGTTATGTGCAACATGCTTACAACAGAGAAAAACACTCTTCTACACAAAGATCTCCTTTTGAGACCTATTTTGGTTTCATACCAAGGTCTCCTTTGGATTTTGTCTTTGGTAAAGATACCACAGTTGATGGACACAGTGATGTGCACAAGGCAGCTAGGTTCATTGAACAAATCCAGGAGATCCACCAGGTAGTATAGGAATAGCTAGAAAAGAGCCAAGCCAAATACAAGGCTAGGCTTGATAAGCATCAGATGGAGCATAGTTTTCAAGTTGGAGACCAAGTCTGGCTATATATCTACAAGGACAGGATGCAAGGTGAAGGTAAAAAGCTAAAGCCTATCAGGTATGGACCTTTTAGGATACTTGAGAAGATTTGTGAAAATACTTTTCCCCTTAATCAACTAGCTTACATACACATCTACTCAATCGTAAATGCAGATTGCTTGAGATTGTTTGAACCTTCAATGATTGAGGATCTTGAAGAGTAAAGTCAATTGCCTTCTATTGATGACTTGCTACCCAAATATCTGAATGAGTTGCAGGAAGACACAGTCTTGGACAGGAAGGTGAGGACAACATGCAGAGGAGATGTTGAGTACCTCAGAATTGGACTGAAAGGTTCAAAGCCAAGCAGTGGAAAGTGGATTGAGATTGGGCAAGTGAAATAACAGTACCCTCACTTAGTCGATGTTTGAAAGAAAACCAAGTTTTGGTGGTCCAAAATATTTTCAGTGGGAAGGCCATGATCCGAATTGGATCCATAAAGAATGATTAAATAAAGCCATGGCTATACTAGGTTGTGACAAACTTCTAAAAATTCAAAAACAGTGATAAAAAACACCCTGAACCAGTGGCAATGGCAGCTAGCGTGGAATGACGAGGACCCTGGTCAAAGCGTACTGACCGAGGCCCATGGAGACTGCGCAGGAGGCCGAATTAGCCCCTGGGAGCCTCGGATTGGGAAAGAGAGGTGGATTTTGGTGTGTGATTAGTGATTACCTCATCGTTGGGTAAAAAAGGCTGAAATAGAAAATCCTTGAGCACTCGGACATGTGGGGAGCTGAAGAATCATGGGCAAAAAGCGCTAAAGGACAAGGTGGGACTTGCGCTCCGAAAAACTAGTGGTATTGATGAAGGCACCCTTAAACGGTAAGCGGTTTTGGAGAAATTGGAGCAATCCCACTCAATTATTGACATGTGGCAAGTGGAGGAGAGAGAAAACCATCATTGATCGCGTGCTAAAGGTCGAGCAAGTCAACCGCATGAAATGTGCATATGGCATTGGATCTAGAGGCCCCAGATCGGACGACTAAGATCATGCCCGATGGAGAAAGTGGAATTGATGGGGGATTAAGCCACAGTTTGTAAATATTTGACATCTGATTTGACTACCAAGGTGGTAGAAGACTCATTCCATGATGTAACAGAAAAAAAACTAAACCAACGAAATGAACTGGCATAGTTGTAGGAGGACATGTGGCCACTCCCTGTGAGCCTGATGATGACGCCAAACAGGGAACTCCAAACAAAGTTGTAGAAGGAACTTCGATGGAGGCAGAAGAGGAACTGAATAGACATGGAAACGAATGTCTTAAATCCATGAAAAGAGACAGAATACACAGTCAGTCAGAGGGAGAGACAAAGGAACCAAAATCTCGAGGAGGATGGAACACATGGGAAAAGGCAGTGAAGCAAAAGAAGAAGAGGACAGAGGGCCAAGTTGACCAATGGCAGCATTGAGCACCAGAGAGCTTGAAGGATTCAAGCCATCCCAAAGAGGATCTGTCCGGACTGAGCACCACATTGGGCTCTTTCCATTGTAGACTAGAAGGTCACAGAGCTAGTAGGAAAACGAGTCTATGCAATCTAGTGGCTTAGGGAATCCAAGAACCACCCTACTAAGACAATTTGTTTGAGGTGACTCATATTGATTTCCTACATTGTAATTATCTGCTTGAAACACATAAAATAAGGCAACCACTGATGCTGGACAGGAGATGTTGCCCTAGAGAATAGGGTGAACTCCTTATTAAATTTTTGTGTTCTTGTATTTGCTTACTGCGTTTCTCTACTGTCTTCCATTTCAAGTGTTCGTGTATTGAAATTGATCAATCCATTGCTTAGATAACATATACACACACACCAACATATGGGTCTATAATACCTTCATTTAATAAATCTTTAACTAAGGTCACTCATAGGGTGATTATTAGATCACACAATCATCCCCAAGTAGCGTTTGCATATCCTCATAGTGTGCAATGGCTTGTGCTTGATTGTCTAGATATCTAGGGGCAATCTAAGGGCCATTGACAAGCAGGTTGTGTGTGCTCATGAGTGCCATGGGATTTGATGGCTCGGATCTTATCATTAATGGCTCATTCTGCTCTTTTATCATCAACCTTTTTATTTCTGCTGCCCTCAACTCTTCATGGTTCATCCATGAGGCTATGGCCATTAGTTGCAAGTCACCTAGCTTGGCATTGGGGTCCCACACATGCATGTATGTGAGGGCCATGTTATGTAGGTAGAATTCTACCATCTTTTCCTTATCCTTTGATGTGCTTTGGTCACACAGATCCATTAACTGCCTGTAATCTTGGAAAGGCATTGTGCCTCTTTGTGCCAGAGTCTTTATCTAGAATTGTAACCATTGGTCCCTGAGATAGAGGCCATAAGATTTGGTTGTGTTCTACATTGAAATGCCTCCATGGATAGGCTGGCTGTGCATGCCAATTGAGTTTCTTTCTCTTGCAGCTACCTCCTTAACAATTCATTTTTAGTTTCAAAGTGGCTTCTTGTAATTGCTTTCTTGTCTCTGAGAGCACTCAACTCTCTGCCCATTTCTCTGAGCTTGTTTTCCATATGGCTAATATCCTCAACTCCTTTGGATTTGACTATTTTCATCCACCTATGTTTTCTTATTCTTTCTTTCTCTAATTCAAAGAATAGTGGAATTGCAAATTTTTGTAGGATTATCCTTCCTCCCTCAAGTAGATTGTAATAGGAGGCAAGAGTATGATCCAGGTGGATATTGGTGGCCACCTGCCAAGTCCACTTGGACCCCCACCATTTTCTTTCTCAGCATTTTCAGTTTCCTTAATTGTAGCACAACTTACTATTTTTAGCATTTTTTTGGGTCCTGAACTTCCGGAGCCGTTTTGAGGCCCTAAACGACGTTTTTTGGGGAATCCGGGGGCAACATGGATCCATGAAATGGACCGATGTTTCCCATTACAACAATGATAGTGCTCAAATAGATCTTTCTAATGAGCTATTGTACGCGTCAAACGGAGATCATATGCTAAAGTTACGACCCCGAGAAGTTGATGTA
>APFE031036209.1:0-14302 GCA_000404065.3 Pinus taeda | reverse complement strand
CCTCTGCGGACAGAGGTGGATCCCACTAGCCCCACAGGGTTCTAGCAACAATCAATCACGCTGCATGCAAGTTCCTAACTATACAATTTAGAAGTCGATCAGGGAGACCAACCTGGGATCCAACGCTGTTTGCTGTGGGAGAAGCGTCGCTCCTGTCCTCTAGCTCTGGCCGGTCACTATCCTTGCGCTCCACGCATGGACACCTGCACAAAATGAAGAACAACCCAAAAACAAGCGTAAAATCCGAAATCGTACAGTTATATATCAGTCAAGCAGGATATAATTCAAATATTACCAGTAGAACACATGAATGGAACCATAATAACAGTCGCTTATCATTCAATAGAAAAGAAGAATTACAACCACTTAAGGCTTGACGCTGCAAATCTCCTCCAGCTGGGTCAGCAGTCTGACATGTCTTGCAAAGTCACTTTCTCTCTCCACAATCCGGCAGCATAACCTTTCTTTCAGCTTTTAGCTCATACTATCATTCTCACTAACTTGTCAATTCTTAGCACTATAGCAACACTAGCCTGTTCAATGTGGAGAGACAGGAATTTATAGATGGGGGGAGAAAATATATACGTCGTATGTGGACACCTTCTGAGATTTTGGCATTGTCTCAAAATAACCATTGAGTTGGGTTGTCTTGGATAGAAAAGACGACACCCGACTGCTTTTATGGGTTTTTTCCTTAGAGAACTGGGTGAGTTATGGAGGAAAAAAACATTCCAGTGCGCGCTGGCCAAAAATCATGCCCAAATTGTGTGGCGCGGGCCGTGCTCTATGAAAGAGCGTCTATGGGCGCGCCCTCTTTTTAGGAACTGGGCCATGGGCGCGGGTTAGACACTGTGGACCCACGCTAATGAAAAAAGGGTATTTTCCAAGGTTAATCTTCAAAGGGTGTCTTCAGGGATATTGAAATTCATACTCAGGAGACCTCAATGCAAGTGTTTTCAAGTTGTGTCACTGGTCACAGGTCCGTAAATGTGTCCTCCAATGTGTGACAGGGGGGGTAACAAGGACGGTGACCAACGGTGACAAGTTACTGCGTAACAATGCTTATCGTTCAGTTGCAGGGGTTTGGCTAGCCACCCTAAAAAACTAGCCCTTCAGAGGCTCTTCGAGGTAGAACAACCAGACATTATTCTACTTTAGAATACTCTAGGTCCGGCCGAGAACGTCACCCTCTCCTTACAAGCCCTGGCCCCAAAATGGAAATTCATGCCATCTGATGCCATTGGACGATCTGGGGGACTGACTATTGGCACCAACCCCAGAACTATCGGAATCGAAGCAGCTTGGGGTGGACTGGGGTTCTTGGGTATTGATATTTTTTCATCAGAGCTTGGGAAATCACTCAGAATCTTGAACGTTTATGGGCCATGCCACCAGAGGGAGATTTTCTAGAGGCGCCCCCTAAATTTTTCATTATTGGGCCAAGATCACACCATCCTAGGTGGGGATCTAAATTTTTCTCTGGGTTTCAGTGAATCATGGGGGCACTCGTTACAAGTGGACGCCATTACGGAATTCATGAGGAATATTCTGGACCAGAAAAACTTCATTGATGTCCCCATGCAGAAACCACAACCCACTTGGAGGAACAGAAGGGTGGGCATGGTAGCACTAGCTCGCAAACTGGATAGATTCCTGATGAAGGGACCTTTCTTTCAGCAATTCCACCATTACAAGCAATGGGTAGGCTCAGGGGGTATATCTGATCATTCCCCCATATATCTGGAGATTGTGGGGCCACACCCAAAACCAATAGCCCCTTTTAAATTCAACCATTCTTGGATACAAGATCAGGACTTCATAAAATTGGTCAATGACTTTTGGAAGGCACATCCCATTGGCAGAGAGGCTTCCCTGGCAAAGGGGTTCTGCAGCAATCTCACCATGTTAAATCATATAACCATCAATTGGGAAAAGGAAAAGAACAGAAAGGAATCCGAACATATCACCAACATTGAAGGTGAGCTTCTTTCTCTACAGGATGAGCGGAATTTGGGTTTCATCTCGGGGGAGGAAAAAACTTGACTGGAAAGTCTCAAATAAAATATGGAATCTTCCTATGCCAGAAGGGGGTCTCGCAGACACCTTCAACAAGCTCTCCCAGCTAGGAACAAACCACTTCAGAAGCATATACAAATCCCCACCTGGAACGAACCTAGCTGAAATTATAAATTTGGAAAATCATTTCCCTAGATTTGTGAATGAGGAAGATGCGGAAGAGCTTACGGCTCCGATCACCATGGATGAATTGGAGGGCGCATTAAAATGGTTCAAAAAATATAAAAGCCCTGGTCCGGATGGTGGGTCCATAGAGTTTTATCTAACTTTCTTTGAACTCTTGGGCCAAGACTTGCTGTGGGTGGTGGAGGAAAGCAGATCATCAGGCTGCTTATATCATGCTATCAACTCAACATTCATAGCCCTCATTCCCAAGTCAGACTCTCCTTCCTCCTTCAAACACTACCGTCCCATCTCCTTGTGTAACTGTCTCTGCAAAATCATCTCTAAGATCATTTCCAATCGCCTCAGGCCATCCTATCCAAGCACATTGCCCCCCAGCAATTTGCTTTCCTAGAAGACCGACAAATTCATGAAGCCATAGGTTCTTCTCAAGAGGTCCTGCATTCCATTTGGTCCAGACACTTAAAATGCATTCTCTTCAAGATTGACCTGTCAAAAGCTTTTGATCGGGTTAGCTGGCTATACATAAAAATGCTTCTCATCCATCTGGGTTTTCCACTTTCCCTTATCAATTGGATCATGGCATGCATTACGACCCCTTCTTGTAGTGTGCTCATCAATGGATCGGCCTCTCATTTCTTTCATTCCGAAAGAGGACTTCGACAGGGATGTCCTCTCTCCCCTCTCTTATTTCTCTTGGTCATGGAGGGCTTGAGTTGACTTATCATTGCTGCTAAAAGAGAGGGAACCCTCAGTGGCCTCAGGATCACAGATGATTGCTATCTTACACACCTTCTCTTTGTGGATGATGTTCTCATTCTACTGGATGGCAGCATCCGAGACTCTCTAACATTCTCTAGAATCCTCCAACTATTCATGAAGGCCACTGGCATGATGGTTAACCAGCAAAACTCCATGTTCACTTTTGCCAAACCCTTGGTAAACGAAGCTCAAGTTGCCCAACAAGCGTTCTCCTATTCCATTCACCCAATGAACAGGGGCCTAAAATATCTGGGATTCTGGCTTAAGCCTAACAGTCAAAGACTGGGTTTGATTAGTCAATAAATTGGAGAAAAGGATAAATTGTTGGAGTCACAGATATCTCTCCAGGGCTGGACGCTTAGTACTCATTAAATCAGTGCTGGAAGCAACCCCAGTCTTTTGGATGGCACTAGCCTGGATTCCCAAAAATATTCTCGCTCGTCTTCAACAAATTTGCAACAAATATCTCTGGGCGGGTAGGCAGGACAAGCGCATATTTGCTTGGATTGGATGGAAAAAGATACCACTCCCAAAAAGGTGGGGTGGCTGGGGCCTAAAGGACCTTCCATTATTCGCAAAAGCATTGGCAGCTAAAATGGGTTGGTCGCTGCTAACAAGCCAAAACTTATGGGTCTGATTATCATACCATAAATACATTTGGCCACAAGATATATTGGACTGGGTAAGGCTACCAAACTGGAACAGGACTGGAATATCATCTGTTTGGAAGGCCTTACTATTCACCCTGCCCCTAATTAGGGATAACTTGGTTTGGAGAATAAATGACGGTTCTCTGGCTAGGATTGGGATGGATCCATGGATTGGCAGCGGAGGAAGACATACCCTACCACTTGAACTGATTCAGTTCCTACACTCCCGGAACATTAATGTAATTGCACAAGTTGACGATCACGAGAACTCGGGGAGCTTTCACCAGGCTTGGATGTCGGCACAACAAATGAATCTGCCACACATATGGCATCAGGAATGGCATGAATACTGTGCCGCACTAACTGAGTCACATATTAGAATCAGAGATGGACCTGATGAATTAATATGGAGTCAGGCTGAGAATGGTAAATATTCACCAAAGGCTGGATATATCACTCTCAGTAGTCACAAAAAACCAGATCATATCCCAACCTGGTGTCAAAGCATTTGGAAGCTAACAGCTCCGCCTAGATCTAAACTATTCTTCTGGTGTGTATTGAGGGATAAGGTACCTACTGGTGAACATCTTATGCACAGATTAATACATGGGCCAACCTGGTGCGTGATGTGTAAAGAGGCAGCAGAATCCACAGAGCATCTCTTCCTGAGATGTAGCGCTACACAGGAACTTTGGCAATCCCTCTCAAATCACTTCCCCTTCATTGGCAACTGGGAGGGAGCGGACCTGATCGGAACTTGGGAAAATTGGGTTCAAAAACATAAGGGAGCGAAAATAACAATCCTACCGATTCTCGTAATCTGGCAGATTTGGAAGGCTCAAAACCGAACTATTTTCGAGGACAAACCTATCACTTGGCCTCTGATTGAAGCTGCTATCTCTGTTGCATACAAGGAGCTCCCAGACCCTTAGCCCCCAAAGACGCGCCAACCTCATCCGCCCCCTTGCATTGACAAAAATACCCCTTGGGCCTTCTTTGTTGGGGCAGAAAATCATCAAAGTTGTGGGGGAGGTTTCACGTTGCATATAAATGAACATCACCATTATATTGTAAAAGAAGGCCTGGGTTCGGGTACAAATAACTTCGCTGAGCTTATCACTCTTCGACATCTTCTCCACTTTACCCTTCATCACCATTGCACCAGCATCAATATTTTCAGGGATTCAAAATTTGTAATAAATTGGTTCAATGGCATATCTGACTGTCACATACACACACTCAGCATCATCCAAAATGAAGTTTTTGTTTTCAAGGCAGCTTTTAACAACATCACTTTCTCTCACATATACAGGGAACATAATGGCCATGCTAACAAATTATCCAAAGAGGTTGCGCTGATGGACAGAGGCATATGGGAGGTCACTGAGGTGAAAGAACAGAATGAATACAAATATTTTCACCGGCCTTACACAGACCAAGGATATCAGTATGCACCAGGATCTTAATATACTGCACAATTTTTTTGTTTTTTGATAGGCAGATAATGCTTATACATGATGACCAGACAATGTATATTTTTGATATTGTGTTTTGATACCAGCCCTATGGCAACACGTAAATAGTTTTATTTTTGAAGAAATCCATAGTGCACCGCACAATATTTATGTAAATATGGAACACTGTCATATACACAGTGGGAACCGCATATGCGTAAAGCATCTACAATATGTAATTTTTCCAAATATAATGAAAAATTACGGATTTTTCTAGTGGAAAAAAAGTTACGAGTGAAAATTTATTTCCACATAGATGGTGTCTCCATATTTTAAGTGTGTGTATCACTGATGTCAATTCAAAATCATACACTATATAGTTTTGCTAATGTACTTTCAACTTCCTCGATCTGTAAGCTATTACAACATTATCTTGCATCAATACTCCTCTAAGGCCTTCCAAACAAGAACCTACAAACAATGAATTCTTTATTGGGATATGCAATTTTTAGTATAGGGCATGTGCTTAACAATTGTTTCATCTTATCAAATCTTTCTTCGAATTTGGCTATCCATCAAAATTCACACCCATTTTCTACAAAGAGGTGATAGGATAAGCTATTATTGAGAAGGATTCTATGAACCTTCTATAATATTGTGCAATTCCCATGAATGAGTAAACATCGTATACGTCCTTTGGTACATGGGCCAATTCATGATTACCTAATTCTTTTACGATCCACTACTAATCCTTCGTTAGAAATAACATGTCCCAAGTACTATATTATGTCCTTATAAAAGTCACATTTTCTGAGTGTTTCATAAAATTGATGCTCCCTTAGTGTTTGTAATACTCACCTCAAATTCTCTTTGTGCTCCTCCTCATTCTTTGAATACAATACAATATCATATGTGAACACTAGTACAAACTTATCAAGGTGAGGTTGAAGTATACTACTCATCAAACACATGAAAGTTGTGGGTGAATTCGTGAGACCAAAAGGTAACACAACAAACTCATAATGGTTGTATCTAGTTATAAATGTTTTTTCTCGATATCTCCACTCTTTATGTGCAGTTGATGGTAGCTCGTCCTTAAATCAAATTTTGAGAAAATTGTTTCCTTTCTCACTTGATCAAATAGATCATTGATTCGAGGAAATGGGTATTTGTTTTTTATTATTAACTTATTCAACTCATGATAATCAATGTGCATTGTAAATGTCTAATCTTTTTCTTTGAGAAAAAGTATAGGTGCGCCCCATCGTGAGACACTTTATTTTATAAAACCCTTGTCGAGGAGCTCCTATAATTGCATTTTCAATTCTAGCAGTTCTGGTATGCTCATTCGATACAAGGCTTTAGACACACGAATTGAACCTAGTACTAAATCAATTGTAAAATATATATCCTTATGTGGGGTTAAACCCTAAATTTATTCTTGAAATACATCTTGAAATTCCTTAATCACCACTAGAGTATTTAAATTTCCTTCTTCTATTATCTAATCACTAGTTCTCATCTCTACCATATACAACTCGCATCCTTTTCTTGCACTTCTTTTCTGCAGTAATACTGAAATTTGTCAAACTAATACTCATTTTGGATTTCATCTAATTAGCCATGTATGTCCATTTTGATTAAGACAACTAACTATTTTCTCTAGACAATTTATAACTTCTACTTGTTTTTTCCAGCTAGTCATGCCTATGAGTAGATAATGAGACCCTAGCGAAAGAATATTTAAATCTGTTTCTCTAGGATAACCATTTCAATTAAGGAGACATTTTTTTATTTGACTCGTTACTTTTGTTTTGGTAATAGTTTCTAACTGTACCAACCACGCATTTTTGAATTTTTCAGATTTCAAAATACACTATTGCACAGTTTTGGGGATGATGTAGCTTAAACTAGCCCCCAGATGAATTAAAATAGACAAAATTTGGTTTAATATGGTACCTTCAATTTCAATCACAGTAGATTGATGCTTAGCTTATATGTCCTCCAATGCTGCGCTAATTCTAGGAATAATCTGAGCAAAATAATTCATGGTTGTTGCCTCTTTAACTACCTGGACGTTCTATAGAGATCTAGGATTATGCAGACAATATCTTATAAATTGTGGCTTGTTGCAGCCCCAACATTTCAATGGTTTCCTTTCCTTTATGTTGTTATTTTTCTTGTTCTTCAATTCTATGGTTTTCGAGCCAGTATAAGACTTTGTAGGTAGAATTGTATTTCCTTTGCTAAACTTCTTCCTTTAATGATCCTTACCAAAATTCTTGAGGTTCCAAGGTTTCTGTCTTTCTATGGTCCCTCCCACCTTGGTGATCTCTTTTTTTTTCCATGATTTTACACCTTCACTTCTATACTTGAATTGGTGATAACACAATCTAGCCTTCCTCACCACTTCATCCATATATTTTGGATTATTGAACTCAATTTTCTTCTTATACGAGAATAGAAATTCTTTTAGGAACTATTGTACTTTGGCCTTCTCCTCTTTAAGTTAGGGAATAGACTTTAGGAAGTTTATAAAATTAGCCACAAACTCATCCATGGTTAGATGTCTGAGTCTTAATTCATGAAATTCCTTGACCGAGTCATCATAATAACACTCACTGAGATATTGTGACTTGAACTCCTTCTGGAATTCCTCCCAAGAAACTATCTTTTCTTCTCGCAATTTCACATTTTTTACCTCTTCCCATCAAAGGCTAACATTACCTTGCAATCGATAAATAG
The DNA here is from genome assembly GCA_000404065.3 of Pinus taeda. Classification (NCBI taxonomy): domain Eukaryota; kingdom Viridiplantae; phylum Streptophyta; class Pinopsida; order Pinales; family Pinaceae; genus Pinus; species Pinus taeda. Next base: position 6,492 of record APFE031036209.1, on the reverse strand, counting down.
CTAAGTCTATCTTTAGTTTACTATCATACTCATACACCTAGAAATATTTAATCAACTTTTCCTCTTGCTCACTAGCTTTTATTAACCATTCATTAATACGCCGAAGTTGTGGTAATTCTTGTTGTTGAATTCTTACTATATCCATGAACCGAGAGGGCAGTGAGGTTCTATCTTCACACAGATCCATAGAAAAATCCTCCCCGCTAGTGATTGCTGGAGGAAATTTCTCCATCATTCTACAATAGTTTGCTTCAATTCAACACCCTATGAAACAAACCAACTACTATGACTATGTCACATTTACTTCTACTACTTCTTACTCTATAACTATGTCGGTGTCTTTTTCTTAAACTTGTTCTGGCAACTCGTGCTCTAGTACCATTTCTCAGATGCCCATCTTACAAGAAACTTACATTATACTCAATGTCAAAATTGTAATACTAGATATGGTGATTCCTTAAACTGTAATGCTACATATGGCACATTCCTTAATTTATTTATTTTCCATAATGAATATATTTGTAACTAGCTTCATGTGATTATGGTTGTCCATGTTTTTTTTAATTGAATATGAAAAAATTACTTCCTGTGTCAAGCACCCAACTAAAGTTTGTGAGGAAAGACCCACTTGATTTATGGTGTAGACCGATGTTCCTAAGTTTGGTTATAAATATCTTGGTACACATATGTGTTTCCTCCAAATCTATGAATATCACTTCTTCCAAAATTATTATAACATGAAGTTTGTCTCCCATCATTGATTAATATTATAATCTAGGGACCATGTATAGCCCTCGTTGTGTTTGAGACTCTTATTAAGCGCTACAATTGTTCCACACACTCCACCTAACCTCCAATTCACTCGTTACATGTTTCATGGCCCATGTGAACTGGGTACTATGTCACATGGCCCTCACCATGGCCAAGGCATTGAAGTTAAATTACCTAGTCTTTCCTCACTCATCAAGGGTGTAAAAATTCACTATCAAAACCTCGTCTTTTTCCTTATCTGTCCTCCTTTCACTTGGTTCTTTTTATTTTCCACTAAAGTAGAAGGCTCTATAACAACGAAATGTGGCCTCATATGCCACTTCGACTACATGCATTTTCTGTTGTTGTCTACTAATGTAGGGTATCAAACTCGATCTAGGACCCTACCAACCAGCTTGGGTTTGTCTTGAGATAAGGTGGCTCGACATGTCACTCCCTTTCTGCATTCGCACTTATCACGAGTGATGAAATTTTAGTGGGGAATAACGAATGTCATACATGCTCATTTGATTCACACCAAGTAATTTTATCCCTTTCCCCTCTGTATATTCCATTCTCAAGAATTATAGAAAGAAACCCTTGATCTTAAGAGTTGTTCTAGATACCTTCTTACACAAGAATGGAGGCAAGGATTTTCCACAGGGTCAGGATTGGTGTTCTAATTGTCTAGAAGGTAATCACTTTCGACGCTCTCATAAGGCAGCTCATAAGCCACTAGCATAACTCTATTCAGGATTTCAAAAGGCCTAGAAAATCATCGTGCCAACTTTGCACAAGTTCCTCTGTTAAGAGTACTCTTCATGGGATTTAATCCTAATATACATGGTCTTAGATGTGGAATTCTCTATGCAATCTCTTTTTGTATACATAACATTTTTGTTGATCTTGTCTGTTTTTTATATTCTCCTTGATTTTCCGCACTATCTATTCCATTTACTGCAAAACATCTCCCTAAATATTAGCTTATCTTTTGGTTAGCTCGAGCTTAGGGATGTATTACATTTTATTCCATACAAAGCGTCAAAGGGACTCATTTTAATAGAAGCCTCATAACTATTATTATAAGAAAATTAAGCTAAATGTAGAAAATCCTCCCACTTGGTAGGTTGATTCATAACATTAATTCTTATCATATCCTCCCAAATTTGATTGGTCCTTTCTATCTGCCCATCCATCTACCAGTGATATGTTGTACTAAAATCCAATTATGTTCCCATACCTCTCAATAATTCCTTCCAAAACTTGGAGGTAAACTTATCGTCTCTACCGCACACTATTTCCCTGGGTATTCCATGTAGGCGAAAGATGTCTCTCTTGAAAATATTAGCTATCTCGGAACACCCAAAAATAGATTACATGGGTATAAAGTGGTAAGCTATCGTAGACACATCTATAACCACCGTGGTAGAATTAAGCTCAATTTTTTTCCTTAGTGATGCATCGATAAAGGGAATTAAAATTTCCTCCCACTTCCATTAAGGTATGGGTAGAGGGTTTAACAATTCAGCTGGATGTTGATTCTCTACCTTTAGGCCACATCCCTCTTCATAGAATGCCAAAACATTTTTTTCCTTAATGCGGTAACCATTTTTTCTAATCAGGATGGTATGTGTAAGGTCTTTTGTGATACTCATCTATTCTTGTTTGCTTCAATTTGCTCACATTAGGAATATACAGTTGATTTGATTAAGTGAGTAGATTTTCTATATTTTTTAGCATACGCTCTATGTAGTGTTTGCTATAATTTTTGCTAAGTTTCTAAATAACGAGGATCTTGATGTAGTGACTTCTTCACCTTCTAAAAAAAATATGTAAGCACAATACTAACAGATACCCCTATCACAACATGAACATGTTTACTTAGAGAATATGCTAGTTTTTGTTCCTTCCCTTCTATGTGTCATATTTCAAAGTCAAAATTGTTGAGGAATGCCAACCATATTGCTACCTAACATTTAATTCTCGCTAGCTCAAAAAATATTTCAGACTGATTTGATGATTTACCTATGTAAATTTCTTTACAAGTAGATAGTATCTCCATATTTTAAGCACATGTATGAGTGCTACCAATTATAAATCATACACTACATATTTTTCTCATGTAATTTTAACTTCGTGGACCCATAAGCTATTAAAACATTATCGTGCATCAATACTCCTCCAAAGGCCCCCCGAACAAGAATCTGTACAAAGAGTGAATTCATTACTCGGATACGCAATTTTTAGTATAGGGGTTGCGCTTAACAATTGTTTTAGCTTATCGAAGCTTTCTTGGCATTTGGATGTCCAATAATAATTCACACCCTTTTTCTCGAAGGAGGCGATAAGATAAGCTAATATTAAGAAGGATTCTATCAACCTTCCATTATATCCTGCAATTCACATGAATGAGTGAACTCCGCATACATGGTTTAGTATGGGCCAATTCATGATAGCCTCAATCTTCTCGAGATCCAATGTTAATCCTTCCCAAGAATTTTATTTTTTCTTTATAAAACTCACATTTTCTAAGTTTTGCAAATAGTTGATGCTCCTTTAGTGTTTGTGATAACAGCCTCAAAATATATTTGTGCTCCTCATTCTTGAATGCTCAAGAGTATCATCGATGAAAACTAGTAAAAGCTTATCAAGGTAAGCGTGAAGTATATTATTCATCAATTACATGAAAGTTGTGGTTGCCTTCATGAGACCAAAAGGTAACACAATGAACTGTATGTGGTTCTGAAGACCATTTTCTCCATATTTTCACTCTTTATGGGCAAGTCATGGAAACGTGTTCTTAAATCATTTTTTTTCACAAAATTGTTTCCTCTCACACTCATCACTCATCAAATCAAAGAAATGAGTGTTTATTTTTTATTATTAACTTATTAAACTCACCATAATAAATACACACTCTAAATGTGAAATATTTTTTCTTGACAAAAAGTATAGGTGCCCCCCATGGCAAGACATTGTATAACCCTTGATCAAGAGCTCTTGTAATTGCGGGCAGATCCCAAGGTCCTTGAGGGGATGTTAGTGAATGATTTATGAGGAAATGAAGGGGGAGTTAGAGATGCCTTCCTTGATCCGATCAAAATGAAAAAGTGCCTCAAAAACTGTGATCTAGATAAGTATAACCCTTGAAAACATGAAATGGATCACATAGCTTGATTTCTGCAACCACAAAACTACTTACCCAGCCTACTTTACCTAGCATTTTTTCTTCTTTTGGTTTGGGTGCACTTGAATTAGCAAACCCAACTTTTCAACTTTTTTCTTTTTTACTTGCCTCCTATCTACATCTATACTTCTTTCATCCAGGGGCTCATATTACGCTGTTGAGCACCCTTGCTTCTCTACCTATCTAAGAATCTACCAAGATTAAGCTGTTTGGATAGATAATGATTCTCTATATTCTACAACAGGAAATTGAAACCTAGGGAGACCAAGATTAAGCTGTTTGGACCTCCCTTTAAATAAAAATTCTTCAAAAATGGAATAACTCATCAAAATTGGAATACAGCAGAGGCAGTTAGGCTGGCACACTCTCATGGACGCTTCTTTGGCCTCAGTAACAAATATGGAACATTGTAGTATGCAAAGTATGACATATTTGGTATGTAGAAATGTCGATCATGAAAGATGAATACCTGCTATGAGCAGGAGGCTAAAATTACACCCTAGACAAATACCTTGAAGATCCACCAACTCACCGTGAGGATCGTAGATAACCCATGCCGCGGAGAAAAGATGCGAGCACTGTGACATGCACCATCAGCGAAACTGACATAAGGTACGACAGACATCTGCATAACAAGAAAAAAGGACACAATAAGTGGCAAATGTTTACACACCAAGCCAAACATGTACAAAATGAAAAACAGACTTATGTACACAGCAGTGCATGAAAAACTCATGCATAGTATTTCTTAAGATAAAGCCCATTCTGGGGCTTATCTAAAGGGTTACTAATCTAGATTTAAATAGGAACACAACAAATTACAGAGATAACCATAAACAAAAAGATGCACCAGAAATAATAATTCATTTCACTAATGTAAAATACTGAAATATGGTGACAATACGAATTGGAAATAAACCAGCTAGGGTGATGGTAGCTTATCTCTGAGAGGAGATGTGGTGGCTACATGCCCCTGAACTGTGTTACAATGAGTCTCAATGGCTTGTTTATTATTGAGAAACAATGAGAAACAATGGAAAACCCTTAACATCCCAAAAGCAAACCCTAGAAGATGAAGCACCAAATTATGGGCCCCGTTTTGGGTAAGTTGGTACCTTAGCTTCCTGGGGTTGTAACTTTGGCACCTGATTTTCGTTTGACATGTACAATAGATTTTTATAAAGATCTATCCAAGAACTGTAACTCTCAGAAGAGAAACATTGGTCCATGGGCCGATGTTTCTCCCATATTTCCCAAAAAATGTTCATTTAGGGCCTCAAAATGGCTTTAGAAGTTTAGGACCTGAAAAACTGCTAAAAATAGTAAATTGTTCTACAATTACAGAAACTAAAAAACTGAAAGAGAGGGTTTTTGGGGTCCAAATAGAATAGGTGGGTGGCCACCAACATACACCTAGATCATTCCTCCCCCCTTAGGAGGAAATGGTCTCCATTGCATTGAGTTCCTCCATCTACTGAGCTTGGTCCCTGGTGAGTTGTTCTGCATTCTCTGATGTGTTTAGTAATGGTGGTAGGCATGGTCAAGGGCATTTCTCGTTGAACACTTAGTGTAAGTGAAGGAATGGAAGAATGTTGTGCTCCAAAGAATTTTTTCCTATAGCCTTGGTAATGTTGTAAGGATCGTGTCATAGTGGTCTGAGCTTCTGATAGGCTCTTGTAAGGCGTTCTTTCTGCAAATGCAACCTAACCTTATCACCCACTTGAAACTTGTCTCGTACCCCTATGGGTGAGGAGAAGATGCTCATGTGTTCTTTCATGACCATATCCCTTTGTTGTTACTGCTGCATGTAGGAACATTTGTGGGGGTCATGGATGTGGCTACGATCTTCCCCATACTTTGGGAGCGAACCAAATAGAAACTGAATTTCCCACTCCGAGAGACGATCTTGTTGCATTTCTTAATTGAGACCAAAGAGGTGGCGGTAGGTGGGGATACCTATGGTATCCTGTATAATGAATTACCCAAAGTAATAATAACAACACAAGGCCTTGACTCATACACAACATGTCGCCTTCACAATGATGGCTAGGGTAATAATACATCACAAACATCCAGAGGTGTAACATCACACAATACCTTGTCTGTGAAGGGTTTGATGTTGTAGGGTAGGCAACATTGCTAGCAAACATGGAGATCTCATCCTTGGTGAAGCCACCCAATACTGTACAGTTGTGGGTGTGGTGTAGTTGGTAGGCCCAACCGCTTCATGACCTCTGCTGAAATGAGGTTCTTATGGCTAACACTGTCAACAATGAATTGTAGCGGCGAACCGTTCACCCACATTTGTGAGTGGAAAAGACGCTCCCCCTCCTTTCGGTCTTCGGGCTCATTCTTCTGGGTCTTGGTGGTGGCAACAGTGATGCTAGGCTCCACCTCATTGATCTACTTCCCTTTGCCATTCCCCTTGTCGGGTTCTGTCTCAAGGTTATATCATGCATCTGATTCTGAAGCCTTCAACTCGGCAACCAACGACTGCCTGGTTTGACACTCACTTGTGTTGTGAGTGGGGCTCTTATGGAACTCACACCACTTTC